>CM075857.1:21111996-21115821 GCA_037975125.1 Latrodectus hesperus
TTAGGGGACCCACTATAGAATGGACCCACTACTGGCCGCGGAGTTTACATCGAGACTCCTCATGACAAATTCTCTCTTAGTCAGCGTAATCCCGACTTCTGTTCGGTTTTTCGTAGCGAACTAATAGCCATTCACATCGGATTGGAATCCATCATGAGCGAAACTAATTATAGTGACGTCTGGATATTAACTGATAGCCGCAGTTTAATTCAACATCTGCAAAAATGGACCTGCTTGGGAGACCAAACAAGCCTTTCTATTCTACACAAGCTTAAAACTGTCTCCCTTCGGCATAATATCTATTTTCAATGGATCCCGTCTCACGTGGACATTGGAGGCAATGAAATAGCAGACACTTTAGCATAGGAGAGCTCAGGTCATCCTACTCCTTCTTCTACCGCGCTTACCTACCTTGAACTCTTTTCCCTGAGAAAAGCCCAGTTTAAAACCGATTGGCAAATACCTTTGACTCATACCACTTCTACAAGGGTAGAAAGCCGGGACTTTCTCTGGCTCTTTCCTGGGATAGGAACTCCAGCACTTGCCTCTGGCCACCCGAAATGCTTCACTTTTGTAGCGGGTAAAAAGACCTTCCCCCTCTGTCCTAAATGCCACGGACACCCAGCTTCTCCTGAGTATATCCTGGATTGTATGAATATACTATGGGACGATATCTACACTTCTCCCCGCCTTGTCATCGATTACTTCTCCGTCAACGGATTCCTTGATTTGGTCTGACTCCGTCAGACCCTTGAGATAAGCAACAACAGCTACAGAAATAGTCTGTTCATAAACTTCATCAAATGCAACAGAAGTTCACATATTTTGAATAGCATCTTTTACTTCCTCTTCTTTTTGACTAGATTATGCTATATATAAGTTAGTTTTTTGTAAAATATCAAATAGGATTCAAAAGACGTCCAAATGACGTTTTTTCCCCCGTAAGAAAACATAAAAAAAAGATAATGTTTCCTACTAAACATAAAATCTTTAACAGTTAATTTATATTTTTATATAAAAAGTCATTATTATTATATAAATATTTTCTAAAATTTGAGAAATGTATGAAGAATTTTAGAATTTTAGCATTTCTTTTAAAGATACAAACAAATAAAAATGTGAAAATACACTAAATATGTTGTACGATGTCAGCAAGCAGTTATTACGTAAAAATCAAATTTTTTTTTAAATAGAAGTTCGTTATTTATCAAATAAAGTATATTATTGAGAAATGAAATAAAATATGATAGTCATTAAAATTAAAATTATTATTATAATATTTTATACATTATTAGATTTATAAATAAGATTAGATTTTATTTGATCTAAATGAATAATAAAATGAATTGTAATAAAAAATAATATACTTTTGACTTTGATAATATATCTAAGTGATTTAAGCAACAATTTTGAGAATGCATACATTATTATATTTTTATAAATGCTAAATATTTTAAATATTTAACTACTTACATATAGAAAACAATCATCTTGAAATAGAAAAAGTTGCTTATAGGAATTGAAATATCTATGTATTCAAAATGGAGTTACCAGTTCCATATTTTGCTTTCAAACTCATTCAAATACAAGATATTTCTTTTATTAAATTTCCTTTTTTGAAGTTTTCTTAATATTTGTATATTAATGACTATATTTTGCATTTTTATTAATTTTCATTTGAAAGGAGGATAATGAAAAAATAAATCCAATTAAATTAAAAAATTCTGTGAAAATAACACTTGACATTTTTTGTAACAAAACTTAAAGGTGTGACATATTCAAAAAAGTGGCAACAGCAAAAAAATGTCTGAAATTATAAAAGGAAAAAATCAATTCTTGATTATTTCTCTTTACTTTGTCTGCATAAATCTGTGGTGTTCCTTTGCTTTTATGAGTGTGCTGTCTATAAATTAAATTTTTTAAATAAAAATCCGCTTTTAATGTAATAATTTTTACTTAAAGTGAACTGATTAAACCTCTAAAGTAAAAAAATAAATGTTTAATTACGCAGAAAATCAAATCAAAATAGTTGAGAAATATTTAAGAGCATAAAATTTCTATTCACATAACCAAAATAGTAATTGTAAAATTTAAACTATTGTTGAAAATTTATAAAAAGTAGTTTTCCAGGTTTTATGTGTGGTTTAGTAATTTCCAGATTATCTAAAGTTGTTACGCGTTACCCAATTCGTGTGATTATTGAGAATTTATTGTAACTTACTCAAGCAGCTGCTTTCGAAATGCCGAAACGTCAGAGCGTCGCTGAGAATCACGGCCCCGAAAAGCAGCGCCACACCGCGGACGAACGAGAGGAGTTTCAGCTTCTCCTGTGGGGAAGACAAAGACATTTGAAAGTCACTGCTTTCGAGGGCTTTCACGAGTATATAAATTGATAAGGCTCCTGAACTCGGGCGATGAGACCAGGGGAAAGAATGCTGGGAATATTTTTAAAAATAAATTATTTAGAAGTTAATTGTAACTCTGCACAGGGGCACATTCCTTACTTTTAATTCCTGTATCAATATGTTTCAACAAATTGTACAAAATGCCCTTCTTAAAATATCAGGAGAGCTCATGGGAGTTTATAAAAATGAAAGCAAATCTACCTTGATGACTAACATAAAATAAAATACTTACAATTTTAAGAAGAGAAATAAACCAAACTTGATATGAAATCAGTGTCCATGGTGTGAAAAGCACAAAAAGAGATCCATGTTCAGAAATCATGATTTCCGAGGTGCTTCTTCTTTTCCCTGCCCATGTCATAAAACTTATCTATTTTTCACCTGGATTTTCTTGTCATCTTTTAATTTTATTTACATTTGCTAGAATGAACGTCTAGTAAGTAGAATGTTAAAGATGATTTGTGTGAATCCGGACAAAAATTGCAACAGATGCTATGAGACTAGCAAAGAATGTCAAGAATAGATAATCGATTTTAAGAAACAAAAAATATTAAATGCCAACCAGAACAAAGTAATTTTTTATATCGATATCACATTTTGTTGCATTCGTATTCTACGTTTTTGCCTATGCTTGGCTGTAACGCAACGTTTTTCTTTACTTTTTCCCTTTTCAAGTGGATGTGACTAAAATGATCCTTCTTTCCTTCCCATTCCGACACTTTCCAAATGATAAAATGCTTTGTTGTCTTAAGTGCTTTTTCAAATTTACCTGTACAGTACTATTGTTACGAAAACCATGTTAAAAAACATCGAACTTCACCAATAGAGGATTTATGAGCTATGGGTCATAATCACAAATAGTTCGCAAAAACAAAAATAAACATTGCTAAGGAAGCATTTATCTTCTTCTAAGAGGAGGTTTGCATCGGATATCATTCATTTCTTTATTAGTAAGTTTTTCCTTCCAATCAAATTAGTTTCTTCACAACATTTTGACATCGCCTACAGACTCCAAATAGACCCAAGACAATCTTCCCGCAAATAAAGATTTTCTATTTTTTGACAACCTGTTGAAGTAAATGAGAAGAATTTAATGCATCACAGACTTTATGCCTGACTTAAAATAAAAACTTTTAACAGAACATCATTTTTCACCACTTCTTTGTAATAATCATATTTTATTTCATTAATTGTTGTATGTAAAACATTTCCGACGGCGATGATATCGCTTCACTAGCGGATACTTATTCTTATTTAATGAAACAATTTTTCTCAGTCACTTCAAATAAGGATCTTTCTACCGGCACAAGTTCAGAATCATTTGTAGTAAGTAATAATGACCACTTTAAACTTATATAGAATTCAAAACTTCAGCAAATGACCCAAAATGTAAGCCTCTTCCTATTGGCTTATTGCGACC
>CM075857.1:21116321-21343821 GCA_037975125.1 Latrodectus hesperus
ATGAAATCATTTAAAAATGACTTCTATGTAACAGGTACAGAGAATGCTTTAAGATTACATAATTAGTTACAGGTATCTCAATTCAGAATATGACATAAAAAGTATTTATTGAAAAAGAAAGTTGAAATTAAATCAAATAATATCAACTGGAATTTGAAACTAAAAATTACACTTAGAAGAAAATCATGATTTTAAAGCTCACAAAAAACAATGCTTTTTTTCAAACTCTATATGATATTGAGGAACGGATTCAATCAATGTCTCTGATAGTAATCCGAAAATAAATTGTCTTGAGATCAACTAAAACATAAAATAGTCAGAATATATTATAAATAGAGTATATTTTACTGAAACAGGCCAAAATGGATTTTGTTATAAAGTCCCCAGGCTCTATTGTCCCGACGCATAAGTAGATACAGTAGTATTAGAAGAAATTTTTATGTAAATTGGATACAGTAGAATTTCAGTAGTTTTATTGGTCGTTTATGGTTATTACCAATAATCTATTTCCATCTCAAATGATTTGAGCTTGAATTACAACTAAAAATTGTATTGGTATTGCCATTCTCTCTCTTCTTAGCTAAATTGTACATATCATTGAATAAAATTGAGGGTACATTTTTATTAGATTTCAGATAGTTTAGAATAACTCCTTTCACCAGAATAGTAATTCTAATAATTTAAAATTAGTTTGTAATTTATTACAAAGACACCATTTTGCATGCGAGTGTTAAACAGTATCTTATAAATGTTTTTGGAATTCGAATCCTTAATTGCACAATTTAATAAATATTACTATTGGATATATCCATAAAAGAGATTTAAAATAACAAAAGTTTGGCCTTTATAGTATTTAGTTACTTTATTTTAAGAACTATACACTTTCCTGGAATATTTTTTGTCAATATTAGCTAATTTGTTTTGTAATTTAATGATTGAGAATTTATTAAATTATGAGTACTATTTTCTTCTTAAGAATTGATTTCCATATGAATTATAATATAATCTTTGATTTAGTGCTATTTACCGACATATTTTTCTTAATAAAAATTAGATACAATTATGTTGAAGAGAGTAGCAGGCTTTGAGATTCATATGACCTTTTTACTTACAAAATTGTTTAAAATGACAATGTTCATTTTAAGTAGATATTGATATTTTTTTACATATTTTTCAATTGGTTTAACTTTTATTAGACATCTTTTTAAAAAAGTTTCATTCTTTTTATTGTTATATATTTGGTGTTAAAATTTGTTTGTTTTAAGTGTCATTAATTGTATTCAATTTTCAAAAGAAAACCCATTATCGTCTACTATTATTATAATGTTTAGTGAAGTTCATCTTAAAAAATTATTGTTGATTTCTGATTTAGATTGTCTGTTTGAGTATTTACTTTAATTTCTGAGGATTAATTTAATTATAAAAGATGAATAGCATAAATAAAAAACATTTTTAATTGTTGTTCATTAAAATTACTGTTACAAGAAACATAAAAATACATAGGTCTTATGAATGGGGAATTTGCATAGGAGCTCGTAATAGAGAAATGGAGAAGCACATAAAAACTTGCACATGCCTATGTGTTATTTTTCACATTTACGCATTATCAGTTGTCGCATACAATTGGAAAGATCATTTTAACAAGAAGTGAGTGTGAATTGCACTTCGTGGAATGAAGGTCACGGTGGTTTGGTTTGTTTGGACATTGTTCTACTTATTGGAAGGTAGTGAGTTTGAATCCTAGCTTAACCGAAGATTCGTCGTGTTCACAAAAAGTGGCTGGGGCACGTTAAAACTGAGCTTGGTCACAAGGTCCTCCAATTGAAATGATTCCTTTGGGGATGACAGGCCAAATATTGGGGGTATACTTCGCTTGGTCCCTGATTAAAAAATATGAAAACTCCTCCCGGTTGTTTCTATCCGTGGAACCCAACTCAGGGCTATATACAACTCAGGGTATGGGGAAGCATGCTGGTGCAACAACAACTCTGTGGAATTAAGAATCAACAAATAAGGTGCATTGTTTGTGTAAAAGCTGTGAATACAAATTGATTTGTTTTCTTCAACGGATCATTTATCTGCGAATATCTTTTTCAACAAAATATACAGCCAAATAGTTAAAAGCAGTTGTACATTTTTAGGCACCCGCAAGGTATTTTTTTCCAAGAACACTCTTCAAAGAAAACACATCTTATTAATATGTTGCAAAATTAAGATGAAGAAAAATTCCCAACAATCTTTACCATACTTTAAATTATTTTTGTAATAAGGGAATATTAAATATTATACGAGATCTGTAATTTGCAAAAAATGCCGGAATAGAAAAAGGTTATGAATGAAAATAGTTTTTATAGGAAGAAGTAGTACTATTTAATATAATTTATATGAAGGTATTATAACCATGTGAATATAATCATTCATTAGTTGTGAGTATTTGAAGAGTTACAATAGCGTTGGAAGAGAATAAGCACTGAAATTCAAGTATTCAAATTGGTTTTTTCAAATTAGTTGTTGTTTCTTATGACACTTGGTGAAAGCGTGACTTTGCTCTTTAAATCCTCCGATAGATGGCACCACCAGCGGATCCACTCTCTCACTTTTGACATTGATCTGAAGGGGAGGAAATTTTCTCCAGACCATTGCTCTCATGGTAACTGCTCAACGACCGACACAGTACTTTTGATTCCACAGATTTAACGAGCACGTATTTCGCATGTACTCGGTGGGTCTTTGGCGGCATTGGGAATCGAACCCCACCCTTCCGGATGGAAGGCTGATACCCTAACCACTAGGCTACACAGCCCTTCAAATTAGTAAAATTGAAGGGCTGTGTAGCCTAGTTCTGTTTCAGGAAATAGTTTGTACCGAAAATAATTTTGGTGTTAAAATGATGTTAATAAATGATCCTAAAGTTATTTCTCTTAGCCTATACGTTTGACTCACTATCGCATACAAATTGATAGATACTTGAAATATGAGGAAAGTTCAGTAGAGCATATAATCACTCCTAATTTATTTGATGTGTGCTCTGCAAAATCCTATTCAAATATTCGAAATTTTGTATTGAGGTAACCAGTATTTGTACTGGGAACATAAAGAGTTTCCTTGGAACACAACTGATTTATGTGTAAAGATTTTGTAAACGTATGTTTTTGTTTCTTGATATTAGGATACCGGAAATTTCTGTCCAATGATAGGTGTTGTTAAAACCATGTTAGAGAAAAAAAATTTTCCTGACAGCATCGGAGATCACAGAAAACTTAATTCAAATCAGAAAACTATTTCGGGACATATTCGGAAGATATGATTGGTGGGTCAAAATGGTCCTACAGGAATTAAGTTAGAAGAATATTGGTAATCGAGTCATCATGTGCCTATCTCTACTTGTACTGAATAAAATCGAACCCTTCTTGAACCGGATGATAACTGGGAATGAAAAGTGGATTACCTGCCGAAGCATCTTAAGGAAAAGAGTATAGAAGGAAAAGAGAGAGGGTGAAAAACCCAACCTTTTCAACTCTAAAACAAATTTGACTCTGAATAAAAGAATATTGTATATATGGAGGGACATTTGATAAATAATACATTATGCTCATTAAAAATTGAACAAAAAGCTCAATTTGGAAAAGTATTGTCAGCTATTGGCTAGTTTGAAGGGAGCAGTTCAAGAAAAAAGGTCGGTGATGTTCCAAGAAAGAGCCCAAGAAAGGAGATCTTCAAAATATTGCAGTTGAAAAGATTGTCCCATACACCATTATCTGGACTTATTCTCTTCTAACTATCATTTGTTTTGGTTCTTACTGAATTTTGGAAGGGCAAAAAATTCACAAATGAAGAAGATATCAATTATGCACTGTTTCTACTTTCCACGTGAGAAATTAAAAAAGTTTTAAAAAATGGTGTATACAAACTGCTGTCATGCTGGTCAGAAGTCATTAGAAATAATGGAAATTATATTATTTACTAAAGTTTATAGAAGTTAGAAAAATTTGTACTTTGTTTTATTCCAAAAATTGACAGAACTTTCTGGTAGACCTAATACACCTCTCAAGATTTGCAAAGCAATTTAATTTATTTTTGGACTAAGATGTGGTATTATAAAAGTTTGAAGGAAAAAAATCGCATTTTCGCCATTTTTAAAGCTTAGAAAAGTTTTTGATTTATTGGTTTCAAAGTAAAAAATTAAAAAATAATCAAAAAGATTACTATGTTTGATAAAAATAAAAATATTATAAATTTATATACAATTATGCAGTAATATAAAAACAATCCAGAAATTCATGTGCAACAATATTTAAAAAATGTTCTACATATTTTACTTTTTAATTGATGCCTAATTTTGAAAGAGTATTATTAAAGATGGGAATAAATATTAATGATCTAAGATTATTTAGGAATATATAGAGAAAATATACCTATATATTACTAGAAATTCTCATAGTACAAGACAATAAGCTGGACAGAAATGCATTGCAATGCTATTTGTCGTTTTATAAAATATTTTCATCTTTTTAAAAAATATCAGTAAATGATATAAAAAAGTAGTTTCTTTTTAAAGATGTTATTAATATTAGAAAATGTTTGGATTGTGTTATAATTTTTTTTAAAAATATTCTATTGAAATATAACGCTGATGCATTTTTGCAGCAATGGATTTTTAGCTTACAACTTTCAGCTTATAAAATTAGATCAACAATTGCATGGGATAATACGATGTAAAAGCTAAAAAAAGCATGTTCTTTATTATCCATTTTTAAATAAAATTTACCAATAAGTGTATTGGTTATTGAGTGAAATCCATTAGTAAAACATATTCGAAAATGAAAAGTGACCAAGTGCACAATCTTACCTTTGATATTTTCATTCTTGGCTTCAATGGATTGGTGATCATTCGATATCTGTCTATAGCAATACATGTCATTGTGAAAGTGGAGACATAGACTGTAGTAACCTGTACCATTGGCACAAATGAGCACATGAAAATTCCGAATGGCCAATTGCTGAGAAGGATCCTTGCTACGTTGAAAGGTATGTTGAGAACCGTCATGATGAGATCTGATAGAGCCAAATTGGCGATGAAAACGTATGTTGTACTGCGCATGCTCGCATTACGGGCCACGATGTTGCAGACTAAAGAGTTGCCAAAGATGCTTACGATGACGATGATGCTGTAAGATGCTATGATAAAGAAATCCCTGGATGTCAGGTTGTTTTCGTTGTTGTTGAAAAAATCTATCCATTTTTGAGTATGATTTTTGATTGACTCATCCAATGAAGATTTGTTAATATTTAGATAAGTTTCTAAAATACTGAAGTTCATCATATATTAATGAAGAGAACTGTTCTTAAAATTATGTATGAGAATAATATTTGGATACAAGTTTAAACAATTAAAAATTATTTTAATAAATAATACATTTAAACAATAAAAAAATTTTTTATTATGTAAATAACATGCATTGCGTAGTTTCATTTATTAAATATAAAACGGGATTTGCACTTTAATTTAATTGTATTCCTACCGTTTTAATTTTCGAAAATGTATTTTATCTTAGTAGATTTTCCATGCCTCAACTATTTAAAAAATTCTTCAGAAAACTTTGGCACAAAGTAAAATTGGAAAACGTCAATTTAATTTCCCATTTTTGTATTGAAAATTTTAATAATTTAAAAAAATAAAATTGAAAAATATTATAAATAATATTCTTTTTTTTAGAAACCGTTTGATCTTTAAAATTTTTTTGAAGAGATTGAATTATCTAGAAATGTAATTAAGGACAATTTTCCTAAATATCATAATTTAAAGTAAGATTTAATATATATGAAAATATAGCTTTTTAATTTCAATTTTCATTTTTTAAGGTTTTTCTTTTAGGTTAAATGGTGAAAGTTATTTCTAGAAGAAATTATTTGGAGATAACTACAGCAAAGGCCTTCTTTCATTCCTGAAAGTTAACAAACACAATTAATTGCAAATGCATTAAAAAATTCACTAAGAAAAGATAATTACAAAAATTTAACGAGAAAAATGCAACACTTACTCTGTACTAAAACATTTATTTATTAAAATAAAAAAATATTTTTTGTCAACACATATCATACAAGTTCAACCCAAAAAGGTTTTAAAAATATTCAGGATAACTATAAACAAGACGATAATATCTAACAAAAGAAGCAAAATTATGAACAGAAAAATAATTAAGAAGAATTCAAAATAGTATTTCACTTGTGATAATCACTATTAAAAAGATAATATTTTGAAATTGTTTTAATTTCATGCCAGTATTTTTCGCTTATAATGTTCCTAACATAACTATACATATGACTACATTAATTCAACAAAAAAAATGCTTTTTATAGCAACACACACACACACACACACACACACACACACACACACACACACACACACACACACACACACACACACACACACACACACACACACACACACACACACACACACACATATATATCAGTAATTAGTACACTAATTGATTTACTGATGATGAACTGCTAAATGTACTTTTTGTATGCATTTGAGAAAGATGCATCTCCTAATGCAGTAAGAAGTACAATGATGAGGTACTAAATCCCATAAAAAAAGAAACGAAAAATAGGCAAACGAAGGACGAATTTAGAGACATATTTTCGACTTTTGTTTGCTGAATTCGAAGAACCTCGTGGTAACATATTCTCTTTTTCAATTCAAATATTTTGGATTGTTGTTAAATTTTAATTTACCGGACTTAAAGAAGATGTCTCGTTTCTCCATGGAAAACATGTATTGTCTCTCAATCAAATATGAAATTATATATATCTGTATATGAACAAAATGAAATTATATCTAAACAAAAATATGTGAAATTTGAATTTAAAAAGTCTCAAATAAAATTAAAAGAAAGTATTTCACATACGACTCGTTGACACCTTGAGTCGTAACTTGCGGAATTGGTGTGGTGAAATTCCTATGGATAAGATATAATCCACTTAAAGCCACATTATATAAAAGCAATCCGAGAGATAGGAAGCTGTAAACTACATGTAAATTATTCTGACTTGTCAATAATATTAACTTTTATTTGATTGTGGGAGCTATGAAAATCAAATGAGAGATAACCAATATTTATTTTCGTTCTACTAATTATTTTAAAACAAAATATATAATGCAAATTTTTTCCTTGCAATACATTAATATACTACTCTTTGTTTTTATTGCCTGTGCATTTAACATCAATTAAGCTATTTGTGAACAAATTGATATCATATAGTTAAAGAAGTCAGAGAGAGAGAGAGAGAGAGAGAGAGTGAAAAAATGAGAGTGAAAGAGAAAGATAAAAAAGGGAATAATTTTCACGGTTAAAAAAATTTGTCTAGAAATTTTTTTTTAGTATTTTCAGTTACAAATGTCCATGAACGTTGGTAATTTTTTAATTGATGGCAAAAACATTTTTTATAAAGTTTTGTAAATAAAAGTAAATAATATTTTTTTCATTAAGTTATATGAGAGAACAAGCTGCACTAATAAAAGATAACATTGTAAACTCTTTATTAAGAAAGTTCATTATTTTATTATATTATGATATTTTATATGGTATTTTAGAGAGCTCTGAGGTTTGTTCAGACATGCTATTCATTTTGGGATAGGAAATTAGTAGACTCTATACTTTATTTAACAGAAAATTTTCGCGCTGAAAGGATGGATAATTTAAAAATTCCGTAGAATCCAACGGATAGGATGTTAATGTCGCTGAGTAGAGGGTAGTTCAAGTAGCAATATTGTAAGTTCACCATGATTTAAATTTATGAGGCTGTTGTATTTGCCATCCACACTTGTTGGCTGTGTGGATGGCAAATTTAATCGACTGGAAAAGGACGTATTGAATGATATTTACCAGAGTTTATTGAGACAATATTGAAATTTTTAAGTAGCAGTGTCATGATTTGGATTTGTTTCTTCTGATTTGAGCTTAGTCTATTAGTTTTACGTTATGTATCAATAACTTATGAAGTGCATGAAGCCAGTTTAATTGATAGAATGCTTTCGACTTCATCGATAAGATCTGATAAATATTTTTTACACTATAACTCTTGGTGTTTATATAGCATGCAGACATTGTGTCATGGTTTATAACAATCAGATGGAAACGTTTTGAATCCTATAAAAGTTCTTGGGAATAATTTGGATTGGGGGTGGAATGTCAGACTTCCCTTTATTTAAAACTAAATGTGAATTATGCACCATACTACAGGACAAACGGATCTCAATTCCATCAATAACTGACATAAACCTAGTGAGCAACTTATCCTAAAGGGTAGACGTTGTAATGAAAGCAAAAGTTAATTCGAAATCTTATTAGTTGAACCTGTAATGTCTTTTGAGTCAAAGTGTTCAGTGACCTGAGAGTGTATTTACTTTTCAATGATTGAATAAGCAAATTAAAGTAACAAATGAGGGCACTTTAATAATCAAAAAGCAAGCTAATTTTTATTTTAACCATAGTTACTGTTATTTTACTCACAGATATAGATTAGAGTCTGTATTTATGACTAGATGGATTTCAGTAGCAGCTCTAAATTTCATTGCTGATTTCATAATTTTTGGATACAGTTGGGGAAAATACTTGCTGTTTGAATTAGAATGCGTTTTTTCATGAATTATTAGTCTTACCATTTTGAAAAGAAATATAATTATCAAATATGTTATGTAAATTATAGAATTTATTGTTGCACCCAATAGTTGTTTTATAATGATGCTATATTTACACTTCCCATAGTAAATTAACGCAGCGGAAATTTGAAAATTAAATATTTTTAAAAAAATGAGGATTATAATCTTGATAAAAAGATTGTTTACTAGATTATTTCATTGAATTATGAATCTAAATATTAATAACTTTATTACTTCTTGTTTAATGATGCAATACATTTTATATTGTTTTTTGTATGTTAATATATGCGTTGTTACAAGAGAGATGCACTGAATTAGATTATGTATATGTCTTATATTTTATTACTTATATTTATTGAGGTGTAGAAAAAATTATCAATAGCTAATCATATAATTTTAATTGCTCAAATTTTAAGTATTTTGTTTTTTCCTTTCATAACTACAAGAATTAAGGAGACACATAGCATAATACAAATTTTTAGAGTAAATTTAATGGAATTTGTGATTGAAAAATCAAGAAGAAGAATTTGCGTTCTTTTATGGTTTAACAAACGGGTTAATTATTCAAATTTCTGAAAAAAATCTCGATAACTTTATTTATTACTATTAGTATTGGATACGGAATCATAATGTTCAGGTTAACTGCTGTGAAAATTATAGCAGAAACTAAACAAATGATTTGATGTAAGGAATCAATTAAATAGGAATTTTTAGAAAATAATCATTTTACCTCCAAAACAAGGAATTTCGTATTATATTAACTACTTAGAGAAATAGCTATCAAAATCAAACAATATGTAAGGAAACACACTTTCATCATCACATGGCAATAAAAATTTCACTTTAGGCATTACTTCTTTTAAAAAATAAATTACATTTCATGTTTATTTTTACAATCTTCTAATTTATGAGTATTCACAGTTTTACGAACTAATGACTGAGACTTAACATAGTCCTACAGACAATTGAACAACTCTCCATATGACCAAACTCCTTTAAAAGAGCTATAATCTTTTTGAACTCTATTTCTGGGATTCAAGGTCTTTCTACTAATAAAGAGGTTATGAAAGAAAGAGTCCTCAATTGCAGGACTTTGCTTGAGAGATTCCTTAATAAAGTGTCCTTCCAGTGGATTCCCTCCCACTGTGACATTAAGGGAAACGAAAGAGCTGATGTCCTTGCCAAGAAAGCGACCTTAATTCTGCAGAAACCCTTTGTGAAACTGAGATTCCATTCATCTAAACTTGAAATTTCTACAATCTCTAGGTGCTTTCGCCGTGACACTGCCTGACACCTTTCGAATGGCAAGCCTTGGACTGGACTCTTCTCTGCTTCACACACTATTCCTGACTTCCCTCGAGCGACTGCAGTTGCTGCATTTAGAATGCTGACGGGTCACGACTGTCTCCGTGCCCATCTCTTCCGTTTTGACATTGTGGACCCCCCTGTGAATTCTCTTTGTATGTCTGGACATGTTATGACTGCTTCACATTTGGACGGGTGCTCTGCACTATCTGTTATTTCTTATCGTGTTGCAAAATATTGGAGAGCTCGTTGTCTAATGGCCTAGTGCCCAAACGACAGGCATTTGTAAATAATAATAAATGAATAGTCCCATAGACACAGTATTAGTTTTAATTCCCATTTATGAATTAAAGTTTTAAAAATTATTTCGTTTTTGTTTTTAATAATCTGTTTTTTTCAAATTCAATTTTATTTTATGGTTGAGAAACTTAGATCAACGTTTCCATTGTAGAATCATAAAGGTTCCCCATTGTTGATTCAAGTCTTGCCGATGTTGAAATCCAGGATTTTTTTAAGCAATTCCAGTGGAATTCCTACCATCTAAACTGACTCCTTCTATACTGCTCATGAAATATAGTATAATCAATAATTTAAACTTCAAACATTATTAAATACTTTGAAAAACGTGATTATGGTATAAAATTGCCTTATAAAATTGACGTTTTACGGACCACGCACTTGTCAGTCTGAGTTTAGAGTGATGTTGCAGATAAAAATCTTACCCTGGTCATTTTGATATGCAGCCTTTAGTACCACCATACTAATGAATGTTCAAGAGAATTTTACACTACGCTTTGAATGAAGGTGATTATTCAATATCCATCAACTTCAATAAATTCCATCTATTACTGCCCGAAATTTATTTTCATGATTTTCGAGTGTTAGCTCACATGCAACATGTAGGTAAGATCTATCGAATGATTAAATGATTGAGAACAATAATGAATGAGAAAGGAAAAATGATGTAGTTTTGTATTGATGAAGAAAGTTATTTATAAATAAACTACTATTTGAAAAAAAAGTTGATGAATGAAAATAAGATTGAGGTACTTTATTGAGATAGAGAACATTGAAAAATGCTTTTTTATATTGAACCATATAAAAAATGCTTCTTAAAAATGTGATTTAATAAAAAATGTGATAAATTTGCCTCATTTTTCATCAATAAAATAAGAGAATTGGGTTTAAGTATGAATTTATTGTACTTGTATTTCTTATATAGAACACTTTAAATTATTTTTATAAATAGTAGTTTATTTATAAATAGAGAAATGCTTGGTAAAAAATTAGTTTTAATATCTAACACACTTATCCTTCCATTCCTATTCTTAATCTTCTACTTGAAGGGAATCTTAGAAGCTGGAGATGAAAGATAATTTCGTAACTATCTATTCTAAAAGAATGATAAAAATGTTAAGCACATCTTATTAAACATTTCAGTCAAAATGCTATCTTCAATTGGTATTTTTTTAATATTTAATTTATCTAGATCTCTTGCAAACATTTGTGGCTGTGTGTGACTGATATTACAAAGCATTTCATCTTAAATATTGAATTTAAAAAAAAATTGAAATATTCTATGCCTTTCATATGAACTTTGGAAGTCTTTATGATCAAATATAAATAAATTGAAGGTAAAAGGAATATAACTTCAAAGAAATTCAGAAAATATTATAAAATAAAAAAATATAACTGTTTACTTGGATTAAAATATACGTTTTCAGATCAGGATATCAATAACTGGAGTAAGGTTGGAACTTTCTGAGCAAAAAATATAACACATTATTATTCATTTCAGAGACTGTATGACGACTGGTAAACGGAGAAAAAATCTGTTTTGTTTTCCAATCTGATGCTTTGAATATTAAATTTGAGCATTAAATTAAAAATATAGGTTTTATTCCGTATTCCTTTTTGTTTAATAATATTTAAAAATATTTTCTTAATGCTCCTTTGGAATTTTTAAAGTCAGCATTACTAATTCAATGTTCTGCCATGGTGTAAATTTATTGTCAGGAATTCAATGAAAATATCAGCTCATGTACCAAATACCTGTTAATCAAATTATATTATGCATTTTCTCTTCTGGTAATAATTTGTACCACATAGTATATACACAATCCTTTTGAAGCTCAAGAATGAGGAACCGTTAATATATCCTCTTGGTCGAAAGATTTTGAATTATTTACAGGCACCTCAAATTTTTTTTAAGTAATTCGTATGGAATTTCTCACTTCTAACCTAATTTACGACTTTGCATATATTTGAGTGTAATCAACAGCTTCAAGTGAAAATATTCTTAGGGTACTTTTGTAAGGGAGATTATGTTTTGGAATTGTCTTATGAAATACCAATTCTAGGCAAAATGCTTTTTGAAAATTATGCTTGGAATGATATTGAAGAAAAAATGACTTTTAAGTCGTTTTCATTCGCTTGTGTCATTAAATAAAACATTATAAGGCAAAACTGTTTACTTGATGACTTGAGTGACTATAAATTATTTATCTATAAGCTTCTATAGAAAGAATCTTAGTGCTTCCCGTAACTTCTCTTCAAGACTATTAGAATCTACAGACATATTCAATTTGTTCGTAAGAATTGTTATATTATTAAATGAATGAGTACATAATAAATGATAAAGGAAAGCATTTTTCAGACTCCAAATATAGAAAAAAAATGACTTAGCGCTGCGAAAAAAAGTAGATGAATGACTAGCAAGGTTAAGGTAATGTATCACAGAAACAGCAGTGAAATCCTTTTTTGCATCGAAAAAATATTTTTTAGACAAATAATCGTTTTTAATTATGAATTCTATTTTACTTGTTTTTTTGTATAATGCTTAACATTAAATAAATTTTTAATAGTACTTTATAAAGAGAGAGCAGTATGGTAAAGAGATTTAATAGTTATTTTTCTATTTTACGAGCCTTGGATTTTAAGAATTATTTTATTGATCTTTACATTTTCATAAAAATGAACGTCGGGTGTATTATCAGTATCATGTAATACTATGATAGTGATTATGATATTAGGATGATGTTATTAAAATGTTTAGCAAATATTTGAATCAAGAAGTTAGCATAACTCCTTCAGAGCTTAATTAACTTGAAGATTATACTGGAGTGAAAATTCCAAAAGAAAATGCTAATTAAGAAACATTTGCAAATAATCGTTTTCTTATATATTTTATAGTTAATACAATTGCTTATAGTGAAAAGGTACTGGCATACCAGCTTAAGTTTTGCTTAAATAAGATACAAAACAGCTATGGTTACAAAGAGAAAATTCCAAAAATTTCAAATAGAAACACCCATTTTTTTTTGGGATGCAATCTTTCTACTGAAGAACACTAAACAGCTTTGAAATAGCACCTGAAGGACTTACCATAAGTTGATGGGCTAAAATTGAGGAAAACCAATAAGTGCAGAGAAACAGCATAAAATAAAACACATTTTGTTTCACAAGTTCTGCACATGACTTCCTTCACACACGATGAGACTTTGCGTGCGGGAGATGGTGGATTTCACCGCAGCAATTACAATGACAATAGGAATTTCTGGAATCACTGTTCTGATAGCATCTTTCAAATCAGATGCAGTTTGCGAACAAAACTGATACACTTTGGATTTCAGATATCCCCATAGCCAGAAATATATTGATGTCAGATCAGGAGACCTTAATGGACATGGAAATGGTAAATGACGGGAGATAACTCTGGCACAAGCTATTTACTTAAGACACGTTTGACTGAAGAACCTATATGTGGAGGAGCACCATCTTGCATCCACACGGCTTCAGATAGAAAATTTCACGGTTGCAATGCTGGAATCGTGTAACAAATTAACATGTCGAGGTAGCGAGTTCTCGTTATTGTACACGTTTGTAGATCACAGACAGTAACCTCTTCAAAAAAGTAAGAGCTGAGGATGAACGTACTCGTTATACCACACCAAACAGTCACTTTTTCCACGTTTTCATGTGAAGATGTGACATTCCAACGTTATTTAGTGTCTTTCAGTATGGAGATAGCATTCCAATAAAAAAATGGGTGTTGCCATTTAAAATTTTCGAAACTTTCTCACTTTAACCGTGATTGTTTTAGTCAACTGTTGTTTTCTATATCAATCTTGAGCGTATACCTCAAAATACCTTATATCAAAATTTCATTTAGTTTCTGTGAATGATGTGATAATTAGGGGCCCAAATCTCAGGATTGTTTATATATATATATATATATATATATATATATATATATATATATATATATATATATATATATATATATATATATATATATATATATATATATATATATATATTTATACAGGGTGTCCAGAAAAGGACTCCCTGATTTCAAAATGAAATATCTTGAAAACGAAGATCGATAGAGGAATGCAGTAAACGGTATGTTTATAGTAAAAACTGTAAGAATCTAATACATCAGTTTGAAATATTAGTTACAAAAGCTGCTAACAGATGGCGCTGAAATCGCCATACGTAATGTTTAGTATAAATAGTGATCCGAAGCCCAGAGCGATCCGTACCACAATTGAAGCGTGAAAAGAGGTAGGTGTTGAAAACATTGTGATGTGATTTTTTTGCAAAGAATGTTTTCATACGATTATTTCATTTATGTATGCTGATTTGAGCTGTACAGCGTGCAGCGCCATCTATTAGTAGCTTTTGTAACTATTATTTCAAATCGCTGTATAAAATTTTTACAGCTTTCACTATAAACATACCTTTTACTGCATTCCTCTATCTATCTTTGTTTTCGAGATATTTAATTTTGAAATCAGGGAGTCCTTTTCTGGACACCCTGTATATATATATATATATATATATATATATATATATATATATATATATATATATATATATATATATATATATATATATATATATATATATATATATATATATATATATATATATATATATATATATATATATATATATATATATATATATATATATATATATATACATATATACATATACATACATACATACATATATATATATATATATATATATATATATATATATATACTAAAATTCAGTTTAGGATATGGCAATTTTAAGTTTAATTATAAAAATTTTTTTATTAAAGATATTTCTTTTAGAAATCATCTTAATTAAAATTTTTGATGCATGTATTTTTCAAATGATTTAATTCCTTAAAATTATTTATTTTTTGAGAGTTAACACTAATTATATTTTCTTAAAAGTTAACATTATTTTAACTAAGTTGAAATTTTCGGTTTAGTACTTTTACTAAACAGTATTATTATATTTTATATTAACATTTTTTTTAATTTTTTTATTTTTTTAATAAACTAGAAGACCATAACTTCTTGAGCATGATCTTCAGTGTCACCTAAGTAGCAGTCTTATACCATAGACATCAACTCTTATTGTGGCATATGGTAATTTTTCAATGACGAATCTTTAGTAATTGAATTCGAAAATAATCGTTTCTAAATATATTTGAAAATATACTTAAAATGTTCATTTGGACATTTTTACAATCTTTGTTTTCTTTTGTTGCGAATAAAGTTAAGATGTTATTTTCAAAGAAATATTCAATTATTATAAATCTTCATAGCTTAAAAAATATGCACAATCAAATTTTACTTTCGTTGATGTTTCTTGTAATGAATATTTGATAAAATTCACCAAGAAAAAGATTATATTCAATGCAAAAACGTTAAGATCTTTCTCCCATTATTTTGAACTTTCAAGACAGTTTGATGGATATTTCTTCTTGAGTAACTTTCATCTTAAGATGTCTTCAGCATGTTATTCATCTTCATTCTTTGTTTTTTTTAGAAAAATTTAGTTTTAGGCAGCATGTAATTTTCTTCAATAAATTAAAACCATCTTATTCTTATTATAAGCCCTTTTAATGCCAAAATTATCAATATGCACTTTTGTCCATCAAATTCTGTAAGAATTGATTCATAAGTATCATTTCATTAAATTTCTCCTGTTTTTAGAAGCTAATAATTGCTTTCAACTTCATTTTTTATGTTAACTTTATTTCTAGATTTAATATCATCTCCCAAGAGAATAAGATATATATATTTATCTACTTATAATGTTAAATAATTCCTTGTTGAATCCAAACTTTTGAAAATGAAACAATCCATGTTCCTTTAAAACAAACAAATTGTTTTCCTTTTTTTGTTTAATGTTTTTGTTTCCTTAAAAATATAAAATTTTATTGAAAAATATGCATTATTGATTATAAATTTCCTTTCCGAAATATGATACTGAGAAAAAACAGGTTCATCTCTCAAGAATTTATATTCTCTATATATATTCTAAGTAGACTTAAAATGTGCATCTCCTTTTCTTAACATGAAACAGATGTAATAATATTATAGTAGTGTGTCTTTCTATAGACAATATATATTCATTTTGATCCTTTGTAGCCCCAAATGTGTTAATATATCAATCATCAATATTTTACGATATACAAAAAAACGGTTTATTCTGAAGACTTATACCAACTTCGAGGGAAAACAAAAGAAGACATTTCAAATATTTATGTGAAACGAAAATGTGTAAGTCATAAGTGTTTTTATTTTTTTATAGTCAAAGTATTCCAAACACATGTCAAAGAGAATGTCACTAAGGTTTAAAAAATGTCATTTTCCCCCGTTAAATCTTATTTTATGTATGTGTGACAAAGAGCGTTTTGAGAGAATATAACAAATACGAATCATAAAAATATCCTTCCTAACAAGCATAATAATACATTTTAGACAGCATGACCAAATAAGTATGTATTTTCAGCATTTTCTTTTTGGCATTAAATTGCACAAGATATTATTCTTTACATTTTTTATATTTAGTGCAAAGTTTTGATGTGAAAACTCTTAGTAAGTAATCGCATTGAATATCAAACAACCTTTTGCTATTTCCATATACCACTTTATGACATTACTAGTTCGAGAATAAAGGATGAAACTAAAGAGCTAATTTAGTTTGTCTTTTAAATCTGAGGAATTGGGGCTCTCTTGCATTCCAGTTTAGGAATAAAATGTCATGAAATATTGATTTGGAGTTACAAATTCGATTTTTATTGTAAGGTTTTGTCAACTTATTTTAGAACAAAATCTCAAGAATTCAGAAAGATCTGTCAAAATTTGAAACAAAATATTATCTTTTTATACCGGACTTTGATACTTGACCTTTTTTCCTAATAGGATATAAGTAAATAAAATGGTATTGAATTATCGATTTAAAAACAAATAAATTTCATTTTTTTTTATAAACATTCAAAATATTTGCTTACTTTGTGTTAAATAAGGTGGTATTATACAAGTGTTAAATAAGGCGTTTAGCATTATACTCATGGGTGCTCAACGATTTATTTTAAAAAGAAGTGAATGCATTATACAGGTATGTATCGTCGAAAGCAATTATAAACTCTGAAAGTATAAATCCGAAAGATTTTAAATTTGATGTCATTTATAAATTACTATAAGCATATATATGTGAATGAAAAGATATGTTGATGCAATTTTAAATGAAAAGGTTGTGGAATGGCAACGAACTGTTTAATTAGAAGAAATTAGTTTTCATAAAACAGTTATTGTAGCTTAGCAATTTTCAGATAATGAATATAATTAATGAGCTACAGGGTATCTGGGAGAAAGTTTGACACAGAAAAATATGTACATTAAATGATCTCAAATTTCTTAAATAAATCTTTAAGAGGAATATAACATCTTATACACCATATGTTTCAACGATATAGTTTTTTCTCTATCATACTTCATAAATCCCCCATCAGGTGAACACTTAACTGTAGAAAATGGACACTTAAGGTAATCAATACTTGAAGAAATAACGAGACAGTTAATAACTTCGTAATACATAAAAGCGCAAAAGGTAAACATAAAGGAACATCGATAATCAGAAAAATCTTGAATGAAGTTTATCAAAAGAGTAATATTCTTAAAGGAATCAAATAAGTATGAGAATCTTATTTTTCACACACATTTATTAAAATCGAGTTCTCATTTCTACGATACTGAGTGTAATAACTCAATAAATGCTTAAAAATGCGTTTAAATTATATTGTGGGCCTAGTAGTAATATTTTTGGAGTACGTTTATTGGCGCAGCCACACTGAAACAAACTAATCTGAACCTGATAAATATGTATAAACTGAAACAAATTCGGGTTTTGGATTTAATTTTGTTTTTCTTGAGTAAATGTGTTTAATTTTTTCAAAATATCTACAGTCTAATTTAAGGATTTTTGGTGTAGATTTTTTTTGAATATGTTTTCTAAATTTAAATTAAGTGATATTAAACGAAAAATGATCGATTTTTTAGATCCTGTAGTATTTTGAATATTTCTTTACAGATATTATAAAAAAATGTATCAAAATATAAAATATCATCATACATTATTGTAAAATACTGCATATTATTTAATATAGTAAAAAAGAGAGAAGAAGAACTATAAAAATTATTTTACAGAATTATTAGGTTGGTGCGTATGAAATGTCGGATTCTTAAGTGATTGTATAAAACTGCATATCTTTCTTCAAAAGCTGTTTATTCAATCAAAGTATGCTCCATTCGCTTCAATACACTTCTCCCAACGAGATTTTAAAGCGTAGATGCCTGTCTTAAAAAAATTTTGGTCTTTAGAATTAATAAACTCTGATATCGAGTTTTTTAGACTGTCTTCATTTTCATAGTGTTTGCCCCTTAAAAACAGCTCTAAATGCTTGAAAAATGAAAATCGGTCGGCGAGAGATCCGGTGAATAGGGTGGATGCTGCAATGATGAGCATACGTTTAACCGATCCAGCTTATTTCGCTCTGTCAGTGCGTGCGGTACCCACTTGTCCATCTTCTTAACCTTGCCAATCTCAGAAAGGTGTCTCAATATCGTTGTATGGTCAACTTTCATCCTGATAGCAAGTTCCCTCGTGGATACGGCTGGATCCGCTTCCACTAGAGCCTTCAGGTCATCATTCTTCACAGACGTTTTGGGTCTTCCGCGCGGCTCATTTTGCAGTGAAAAATCGCCAGTCCGAAATTTTTCGAACCAACGCTGCACTTTCCGATCGTTAACCGTATTCTCCCCAAACGCTTGGTTTATGTTGCGTGCAGCTTTTGCAGCACTATTACCAAGTTTGTACTCATATAAGAAAATGACGCGAATGTCGGCAGAATTCATATCGGCAATAAACTCAAAAGAAATAAAAAAGGGAAGACCTTCGAGAAAACCTATTTTGCTGAAATGAGTCTCTGGCAATGGACAATACGAGTATGAATGAGGTTATGCCAAATACAAAAGTATAACGAAAACAGGGAGGAAAACGTCCGCATGTAAAGAGAATCCGACATTTCATACGCACCATCCTAATAGATCATTTTTAATTACTTGCAATTTTGAAATTTAGAAGAATACTTACTAATATTTTTAAAAATTAATGCAATTACTTTTTGAAAAGTTTTGTAAATAATAATATTATAAAATTTTATGTAAATAGTAATATAATAAAATTTTATGTAAATAATTTAACATAATACATTTGATTTTGCAAATATTTTTGGTTCATAAGAATATTTAGAACAGAATGAATTTAACTACTTTGATAATATGCATATTATAAACAAAACTAATGTATTCCAAATTATTATCAGCAGTCTTTTATTAAAACAGACAGTAAAATAAATCTATAATAATTATGAGGCCCAAAAGTTATTAAACGAAATACTTTTAATTAAATTCCTAAAAACAAACAATTTATTTTTAGAAATAAATGCTTATAACATAAAATATAGACAAATAAATATTATAATAAATAAAATATCACTGTTTTCTTTGTAAAATCTATAATAAACATATAAGTTAATGCGATTTTATAAATCAATGAGAAATTCTATAATGCCAAATAACTACTCGATGAAAATGAAGCACAATTAATTTTAAACTTCAATAACAGGATCTACTAATTTTAATAAAAACAATTCACAACAGAATGAGTGAACGATAGATTTATTTCTAAAACTCAGTGAATAGAAAAGACAGCAAATAGACTGAATAAAATGTTTTTAATTTGAATTTTTTCTGTCGTACAGAGTAAATTCATTTCTTACATGAATTTATATAATATTATTGAGAAAAAATGATCATTTTATATATATATATATAAAATGATGATATATATATATATATATATATATATATATATATATATATATATATATATATATATATATATATATATATATATATATATATATATATATATATATATATATATATATATATATATATATATATATATATATGTATACATATATGTATATATATTAATATATATTATATATATATTATACATATATATATTATATACATATATATATATATATATATATATATATATATATATATATATATATATATATATATATATATATATATATATATATATATATATATATATATATATATATATATATATATATATATATATATATATATATGTATAAAGAAATAATAGTAGATATTTTTAAAATAAAATGTAAATTTAATATGAATAAGCTAGAAATCATCTCCATTATATAAATTATGCAATAGAAGCGAACTTATTTTCTATCTAAGTTACATCATGAGGAAGATTCTGTAATAGTATAAAGCTAACTTCAGTTATTATGGAACCAAATTAGGGAACAAAGGAACGTTTTCATTCACTTAGATGTCCTTAGTGAGCATTTACATCCAAATAGGCCCAGTAATCAGGGTATATAATGTGTTTAGCTTAGAACACAATATATTTGTTCATTGTTGTTAATCCAAAGAATATTGTTTGAAAAGCAAATATATATTTTCCTGCATTAAATTCTAGAAATAATTCCCATTAGAAATCTTTGTATTTAATTTGAATTATTTGCTCAATGTACGACATAATTTTGAAAGCACGGTAACAATAGTCGTGTACTTCACTAACTATTAAACGTTTTATTGACTTATGTGCACTAACGTATGTATTCATTCGATTTAACAGATAAATAAGCGATATAATATGTTTACGCAGGTAGTTTGGAGCTAGTATACCTTCTCAGTATACCGGATTAGTTTTTTAAAAAAATTACAAATTTTAAAATAATTCAAATTATTTAATTGCATTGTAGTTTTATCACTGCTTAAAGTTTCCATTTAAAAATCAAACAACTTTCAAATAATATTAAACTTTTTGGAAAATAATCAAGTGACTTCAGAAAACTTTCATTGAAAGAACATATAAGTGAAATAATTGTTTCTAATTTTAGTCATAGTTCAAGTTATATAAACAAAACATTTGTGTGTTTTTCAATTTCTGATATCATTTTACGATTTTAACCATTTCAATTTTAACTATCAAGAATTTCGAATTATCGAGAATTTTCAAAATTAAAATTGAAGCAATCATCTGAAACATGAGCAATAAACAGAAAAAGAACTAAGCAATACTGTTTTCAAAATAATCTCAATAGCTGATAAAATAGCCCAAATTGAATAAAAGATGCATATTTTAGATGTTTTAGTGTCTAATAGGTTGGAAAATTTATAAATAGATTTCAAATATTTAGTTGCATTTCTTTTATGATAATTTGCAACATTAAATTTATTTGAGTTGGTATGATTAAATTTTATGAATTTACAATTTTTTTAAAGTTAATTTTTTTGCATGCATAAGAAAATGTTAGAGGAGAGCAAATATATCGAAACGAAGTTTATATTAGTTGAATAAATTTATTTGTCTAAAATCACATTTCATATTTACAGTATCCTTAATTTTGTAGGTAATTTTATCTGCTTATAATGTAATTTAGATAGCATCTAACATTACAATAAATAGAATTGATTTCAAAGTTTGATAGATTGACCAATAAGTTTATAAATGTTACATCACTTAAAATACACGTCTAAAATTAATAATCTTTGAATCTCATTTTTGATATTTTCATTCTAAATTATCACTACTACTTAATTGTTTAGTAACTTTGTAGTATATTTTAATAAGAAAAAATTAAATATGTTTTTTAATTTTTTGATTTGGTAAGAGGGACATCAAGAGTTATAAATAAAAATGAATGTACGAATAAATATTGCTTATGATAATAAAATTGATACCTCATCATAGACATGTTTACATACATTTGTGTGAAAAAAATTGTGACCGCTATTAAACATGTTAATTTTTTCAAACCAATTTCTTTTTCAGTAATACAATTAAAGACATGCCCGTACGTGAAGTTTGCTTAAAGGAAGTTCATGTTCACTTTTTTCTTTGTTATACGGGACTAACAAAAGATACAAAGTCATAGCAACTAATAAGGCATATTTGTGTGTTATCTTTAATTTAAATATTTGTTAACTTGTAGCCAGCTGATGCAAATATAATTTTGATGTTGATTTTTTATTTTATTATTCATTCAAAAATGCATTTTAGCAGTGTAAGCATTTAGCTAATGACATTTAACTAGAAATAATAATAGAACCATTTATCACTTTTAGAATATTTTTTCATGCAGTTTAGAGATTAGGAAACGTAATTGTATCATAAAGAAACATGAGTATAAAATGGTGTCACTTGTTCACAATGGAATAATAATAGTTCACAAATATTAGTAATTATGTTTTGATAAATTGGTGTTCGTGTCAGACATAATCTATAGATAATTAGCTGAATATGCAGTATTTGGGGATTAATAATGATAGGATTGGACAGATTTCATTATCCTCTACAATCTGTCACATTTCAAGCTAATTATGTGAATAACTAGTGTATCGCATTGTTGATCTATTTCAAAATAATCTATTTTACCATATGTAATTCGATGTCATTCAAAACACGGAATTTCAAGCATGCTGTTCATTGCTACGTATAACTCTTGACTATAAGACCTTGATCTTTCATATTAAATGTTTTTAATAAATTATTTCAAAATAACACACAATTTTTTAAATATAATATAAAATTCCTTTACTTCCAGTTTAAATTGATTGAAAAACTTTGTCCTTTACAACAAGAAGTCTTTGTTTGATATATTTTAAAGATTTTGTCATAAAAGTTGCTTTGCTTATAAATCATTTTGAATATATTATTTTATAGAATTATCTGTGATTAGTTATTTATTACTCATAATATATTATTTATTAAATGTTCATAGCTCAAATAGACACTGTTTATTTCATAAAATAAACAACATTTGCCTTTAATATGTGGCAAATATCAAGTAAATGTGTTTTGTCAATTGAATGCAATAACTTAAAAACTTTTCTGTGATTTGTAACAGAAATATTGATGTGGATATTAAGAATAACGCAATAAAAAATTATAAATTAGAAATAAAGAAAACTATTATTTTAATCAATAATAGTTTATTTATTTATTTTTTAAAATATTTTGCATGTAAGTGGCAATGAATTTGAATGACAATTATTTCACTATGCCATCAAGTTATAGTATTGTGAATTTCTTTTGTTTACAATAACATTACTCTAGACTCAATTTTAGAAAGTATGTAAAAGTTTTATATTAAAACTTCTCTTAGAGCCATAGTTGAAATACATTAAAATGTGAACATAAATTCAGGAATAAATTAAAGAATGATTTGAATTTTGAAAAATGTAGAAAAATGCTTTTGATTTGATTGCATTCATGTTATTAATTTATTTAAAAAGACAAATAATATTAAATTTCTTAAAAGACAAACAATATTAAATTAAATTAATTAATTTATGATATATTTTATGTTATTTTTATTTTGCATTTAAATTATATTTTTATTTTATTGTATATAAAATTAACTCTCACTTTAGGGAGCCTAAAATTGCTTATGGATCAGATTTAAATCTCATAAAAGAGTTTTAAAAATTCAACCAAATAATTGTGTTTGATAACCAAATAACTGTGGCAAATAATATGTTTTTTTAAAATTTACAAATTTAGTTGAAATACTTTAATATTTAAACTCAATTAAAATTTGTTATTTTCTCAGAAATAGAGAAATTCAAAACTAAATGATGAAGGTGTAAAAAATAAGCAGACAAATGTCATAGTTTTACAATAAATAAATGAAGAAAAGCCCGTTTTTGTATTAATGAGCAATGGAAATTTAATGATTCTTTTATAAAAGATGACATTTTGCATGAAGCTCTTTTATGAAATTTACGAGTATGAAATAATTAATAATTAAGGAAAAAAGAGAAACATTAATTAGCTGTACAATTACATTCTATATACTGTTGAGAGAACCAACCAAATACACCAAATATTTTTCATATATGTAAATTATAAAGAAAAATTTAACAATATAAGAACTTTTGTAAATGTATCAAATGAACACATTTTTAGAGTTTTTTCTAAAAATCATAAAGATTTGTTTATGATTTTTCGAAAAAACACATTTTGTAAATAAATATATGTCCCGATTTTGTCTCTGTATTGTAGTTAGAAGTTTGAATTGCTATAAATTTATACAATCTTGTGAATTCGTCATCTTTTATAAGTTTGAAGAATCAGTAAATGTAGTTAAATTTATTTGAAACTATTAAATTTATTTGAAATTTATTGAATTTGTTAAAATTATTTTGATTTTATTAATTTATAAATTGTAATTATAAATTAAGTCAAAAGTTTTTGGCATAACCAGCATTATTCTTATAAAATGATAGACCAATTGCAAAAACATCTTCATGTTGAGAAATTAATAAAATTTGAATCGAAAAATCTTACATTCAAAAAAATATATGTATAAGAAATATATATAGAAGTGCCGCATATATGTATAAGAAATAATATAATCTAATTATTTTTTTACTATGATGAAAATAGTTAATTACAATCTTGAATCAGACATTATATGTTTCCTTACATACCTAGAAAGATCTCTTAGAGGAAACTAATCAAAAACATTTGCATATTTTAAGCACAACAATATAAAATAAATTTTAGTTTAAAAAACAAATCTTGTTATTATATATATGAATCAAATGTATTAGCCATTTTTTGAATCAGCAATTATTCATTTCTCTGAAATTCTTGAAAGATATGTTATATAAAATAACATCAATGAATTCTTTTGAATACATTAACAAAAAATATAACATAAATATTAATTTAAGAACGTTTTTGTAAGTCATATTTAAGCAATTAATTTGTTAAATTTATTAGAATTTTTTGTACATTTATATATAACGTTTATTAAGATAAATGTCGTGAATTCAATTCTTATTCATTTCCTATTATGGAAAAAAACATTTTAAACATTGTAGTTTACATTATAAAGAAAGAGTCAAATGTTATAAAAAATAATATGTTAAATGATTGGAGATTTTTTTTATAATTATGCAAAAATAACAATATAATAGGACATTTATAAATCAAATTAGAATATAAAAACCTGTATTTCATGACATTTTATTCAACATTTGGAAAACAAATGACACGATTTATTATATTAAATAAGAAAATCATATTTTGTCTTTTAGTTTCACATTTAATCCACAACCGAAGTAATAAAGTGCTATATGGAAATATAGGATATATAGATATATCCTATTTTTCCATATGTGTGGTTAATACATAATATATATTAATTATATGGTGTACAATAATTAGTCTACTCAGCATGATTACCTACTAAACATTTTTCAGTGTAAGATATTAAATTATCTACAATAAAGCAGAAAAAAAAGTTTGGTGCATTTTAAGATATTGAAGAAAATGTAAAAGACGACGCTCATTTATTAAGCTTTGGTGTCTAAAATTGTGACGTCATTATGCTTGTTAGGAAAAAATCACTCACGAATTGGATTTTTCAAAGTGCTTAAAGCTCTAATTGTTATCCGAATCTAAAATAGGCCTTCTAGCTGGCAGATGACCTTTTTAACCCTTAGTGAGTTTCTCTTTGATATGCATACTTGGAATGTTTAACTAGAAAAATTCACGTCTAACAAGTCTCTTTTTTTCTTCATAAATATGTGAAATATCTCTATCATTTTGCATGAAGATTATTCACATGGTATAAGTCTCTGTGATTAACTTTTACCTTGTATTTCGTCAATTATTGAAGATTGACATGCTAGTACCTTTGATTTGAACTTGGCGGATGAAAAAGATTGCACTGAATGCATGTTGTCATTGAACTATAACTAAACTTATTACTATGCTATTATATCAGTCACAATAAAAACATTAATGTAAAGAAAATAATTTTAGTTTACTATGCTATTATATCAGTCACAATAAAAACATTAATGTAAAGAAAATAATTTTAGTTTTAGAGCTCAATTACACTTACATTATGCTCCAAAAAGGAGATTTAGAAGAAGTTGGAATGAACAATGTACATTACAATTCGTTTGAAATGACACAAACATTAATCAAAAGCATATGAGAAATTTGTTTTAGTGTATACTTTTAAATTAGTGTTGACTAATTTTAATTTTAGAATTTATTATTCAATAATGAATTACTTACCTTTAAAGTAGTAAATGCATACCTCTTATTTTCCTGGAAGCTAATATTTATCACACAAAAATCCCACGAAAGATTGAAATGAACTATTTAAACCCCCAAAGCATTATGAACATTAATATATGCTGATGTACTTATAAATAACAGTTGACGTAATATGAAAGAGAAAAATGCATGTTGAACATGTTAGCACTGAAAAGCAGCTAGTAGGAAGCCCAAGAAGCTTTTAATTTATTTTAGAAAACTGCTTAGACCTTCCTTTATTTTTCTAGAAATTCAAAAAGAATGAAGATAAATAATTGGTCAAAGGAATTATGAGATGAAAGTTACGGTAAAAGAAATATCCATCAAAAAGGCTTGAAATTTTTAAAATAAATCATTGATGGAAAAATGATTTGAATTTGATTCATAGGAATATGCTTTGAATGATTTTCCGCTCTATGATGAATGAATGCAGACATTTTCCCATTGAATTTCTCGCATCTTAACAAACTTCTTAAAGTAAATGAAAAAAAACAAACTTCTTAACAACATCTACAGAACTTCTTAACGTAAATTAAATTCATGCAAGGATAATTTTTTTCTGTCATAATATTTGACTGGGTTGCGCTGAAACCCCACCTTTTTTATTTGAGAAAAAGAGGAGAGAGAGAGAGAGAAAAAAAAACAAGGCCCAAAAATGACGTAAGAATAAACATTTTTATCTCACACTTTCAATGTGTTTGGAACTGATTATTTTAAGAGCTTTGTATTTAAATATTGAGTTCTTGACATCAAAGCAGAATCATAAGCTGAAACTTCAAAGGGCTGAGTGAACAAGTACGCAAGAATAAGAAAGTAACAATGATAATAAAGAACAAGTATAATAAAAGAAGCAATCAACTTACCATTGAAGGCAATTATTACAACTGAAAACAGATTCGTCAAATAACATTTAAAAATTTACTAAAAGCTTAAATTAGTAAACAAAAATGTAAGTTATTCAGATTTAGTTAAAAAAGTTGCAAAAAATAACTATGAAGTATTTAATGTATTGAAAGTAAAATATTGTACACGCTCACTTGTAATAAGTTGTTCTGCATTATAGTTCTTTAAAACGATAGTTCGTAAAATGGAAAAATCAATGTTAAAAATTAAAGCTAATATCTCTTAACAATCTTCTCTTTCTTAATAATTAAAGATATAAGATTAAATATGATTTTGTATGCATTATATAAGAAGACTTTGTAAAATAAAATTAATACTTAAAAGTAATTTTTATTGTCATTTTATTAATTAAAAACCAAAATATAATCACATACACTTTTCTGTTTCAAAACTTTAAAAACACATTTTCAAATCGTTTTTGATGCAAGTAAGTACTTCAATTTGGTTTTTCTTAAAAAAGAACCTCAATTTTTTTTAACCATTCAACAGCTTGTTCTGCAGATGCTCTCAGTACTACATCATTTTCTTCTTACTTAATATATGGAGGTTTTTATTAGGCCTTCAATATGTTTTCCATCACTTAATGAGCCAATATTTCTTTCGAATAAATTATTACTGAATCACTGTTTGAAAAGTCCTGAAAAGAAATTTCAGGAGGCAGTGAATTTATTTGTCGAAATCATGGAAGAGTAATTGATCTTCACTCAAGCTGTCTGATAAAAGCTGTCTTCAGTTTTGTGGTTTCTGTTATGATACCTGCAGGTCAAGTTGACAGAGACATCGTTTTTTGCTGCATCATACCAACCATGAATTGATAGGTGCATTGCGTGTAAAATATTGATTTTATGAAGTGCCTTTAAGTCATGACCATTCCCTGAAAATGTATCTTAGACTATTATACTCTGATTATACGTGGGTTGTAAAATGGGAGTTTAATTAAATTGGTGAAATTCCATATGAATTACTTAAAAAAATTCTTGAGTTCGAAGCCGGCAATGTATTTAGCTATTTACTGCTAGAAGGATTTATGATTCTCTAATGAAACTGTTAATAATCTGACAGTCATTAAAATTATAAAAAATATCATATTATTAAAAAAATCAAATATTAAAAAAGGATCGAAAATAAAAATTATAGGCAAATAAGCCTGAAAAATATTTTTTTAAAGTTTTTGTTCATAAATGCGAATGTAATTTATAGTTACATCTATGGAACCATAGCCTTAATCAATATTTCGTAAAATCTGAGAGTTGTTAAATTTGAGGTTTGTAAGAACTAGTTTCTGTTGTGTATGTAGCTTTAAATTTTGTCTATTTTAAATGAATAGTTTCAAAGTATGAAAATAATTAGCAGACAAATATAGGGTCAAATTTTGCTTTACTCAACTAAAGCGTATTTGTTATTCTAAAAATATTTATAAACTCGTTACAAAGTAGTTGAGTAGGTGTATTTAATATCTTTAAATAATTGGAGAGTAATCTAGATTTTGCTGTAAATTTCTTGAAAATATTTCTTGTAAATATAAATAAAAATATTAATTAAAGAAGATTTATTGTTACATCTATGGGATCATAGCTTTAATCAATATTTCGTGAAATCTGAGTGTTAGTAAATTTGAGGTTTGTAAGAACTAGTGTCTGTTGTATATGTAGCTTTAAATTTTATCTGTTTTAAATGAATAGTTTCAAAGTATGAAAATAATTAGCAGACAAATATAGAGTCAAATTTTGCTTTACTCAACTAAAGCGTATTTGTTATTCTAGAAATATTTATAAACTGGTTACAAAGTAGTTGAGTAGGTGTATTTAATATCTTTAAATGTTTGGAGAGTAATCTAGATTTTGCTGTAAATTTCTTGAAAATATTTCTTGTAAATATAAATAAAAATATTAATTAAAGAAGATTTATTGTTACATCTATGGGATCATAGCTTTAATCAATATTTCGTGAAATCTGAGTGTTAGTAAATTTGAGGTTTGTAAGAACTAGTGTCTGTTGTATATGTAGCTTTAAATTTTATCTGTTTTAAATGAATAGTTTCAAAGTATGAAAATAATTAGCAGACAAATATAGAGTCAAATTTTGCTTTACTCAACTAAAGCGTATTTGTTATTCTAGAAATATTTATAAACTGGTTACAAAGTAGTTGAGTAGGTGTATTTAATATCTTTAAATGTTTGGAGAGTAATCTAGATTTTGCTGTAAATTTCTTGAAAATATTTCTTGTAAATATAAATAAAAATATTAATTAAAGAAGATTTATTGTTACATCTATGGGATCATAGCTTTAATCAATATTTCGTGAAATCTGAGTGTTAGTAAATTTGAGGTTTGTAAGAACTAGTGTCTGTTGTATATGTAGCTTTAAATTTTATCTGTTTTAAATGAATAGTTTCAAAGTATGAAAATAATTAGCAGACAAATATAGAGTCAAATTTTTGCTTTACTCAACTAAAGCGTATTTGTTATTCTAAAAATATTTATAAACTGGTTACAAAGTAGTTGAGTAGGTGTATTTAATATCTTTAAATGTTTGGAGAGTAATCTAGATTTTGCTGTAAATTTCTTGAAAATATTTCTTGTAAATATAAATAAAAATATTAATTAAAGAAGATTTATTGTTACATCTATGGGATCATAGCTTTAATCAATATTTCGTGAAATCTGAGAGTTAGTAAATTTGAGGTTTGTAAGAACTAGTGTCAATTGTGTATGTAGCTTTACATTTTATCAGTTTTATAGGAATAGTTTCAAAGTATGAAAATAGCTAGCAGACAATTATAGGGTCAAATTTTGCTTTACTCAACTAAAGCGTATTTGTTATTTTAGAAATATTTATAAAGTGGTTACAAAGTAGTTGAGTAGGCGTATTTAATATCTCGAAATGTTTGCAAAGTAATCTAGATTTTGTTGTAAATTTCTTGAAAATATTTCTAGTAAATTTAAATAAATATATAAATTAAAGAATTTATTTTAAGTTGCTGCAATATTGAAAATTGTTATTTCTTATAACGAATGACAAAATGTATTAATAATTTTTTTTTGCAAAATATCTTGTAAAAAATGTATACTTATTTTTATACTGGTATTATATGCATCTGTTTTGTACAGTATTGCACAAAAATGAGAAATAAATACTTATTTTAAATTTCCGTATTATATAATGCAAAGCATATACAATAATGAATGTAATATTTTATGATGATAGAAATTACTTCGTGATTTTTTGCAAGTCTATAGTAATTTCCTTTTACAAAAGAATAAGGAAGTTTCTAAAACATAAATTATGATTTCCTATAATATATTCCCACATATTGATACACACTCTATTTGGATATATTTAAACATCAGCATCTTTCTTATTACAGGCTTTCTTATTTTTAAATCCTAACTAAATAGAGAGCCCTTTTATTTATTATTTTTATAAAATCATAAAAATTAATTTTAAAAATATTAATATTTATTTTTTTCTAAATTCGTTACCTATCATCTAAATTCTTTTAGTCTGTTTCTACAAATATGTATTTTCTTATTATAATCTATTTACTTTGTTAATTCAAAGAAATTTTTATAAGATTAATGAGTTATTGTATCTCAACATTTTTAAATTTCTAAAATCTCTCTCAGGAGCAATGAAAATTATTTTAAGTAATATTTCTGCTTAATAAAGCTCAATATTTGCTTCATATTCTGATTTATTTTGTACATAAAACATTTCCAATAAGTACTTTTCATTCATTTGCACCAATCCTAATATATCAGTTTGGTCACTTATTAATATCTAATTAATTTTCATTAAATTCAAACCGTTAATTTTCCCTCAACATATTTATCCTAATTATTTGTTTAATCCCATTATAAACGGCAATTTTGAGATTTTAAGAATAATAAGTAAAATCACTATTTATTAATAAATAATAACTCTACTTATTAATAAATATTAATTCAGAAATTATTTGGGAAAAATAATTCATGGCTCAGTAATTGATATATAATAATCAAAAGTCATATTTATTATGTATTAGTATATCTTTCAAAAGAATATATGTTTAGCTATGAAAAAGTTAAAAATAAAAATGGTTCTTATTCATATGCCAAAATTATGTAATATACACTGTATAGATTTTTAAGAATATTTATATTTCGAAATCCTAGGTTAAAATATAATTATGTGATCTAAAATTTTTTAAGTTTTCATTATTAAATACTTTTAAAGAGAATATCTTCAATTTATATAGGCCATATTCTACTGAACGATAAAATTTAATATTAATAACTGAATAATATTACTAAATTTTATAATTTTAATATTAATAAATAAATAAAAATTAAGTATATAATAATATTTTTTAAAAAAAATTGATATTAACTATTTTTGAAAATTTAAAGTTTAATTTAATATAGCACACTCCACGTAACAAATACTTTATTTTGTTTTTAAGAATATTTAATATCCCATGAATATACATATAGAAAACAAAAAAGAAAATTACTGAGAAATATTGCATTGCTTTATCAAAACAGAAACAAGGTAATCAATAAAATACCTTTGAATTAAATCAGTAAAAAGTAATTTATCTTCGGAAATTAAATTTGATAACAAAACTAATATAGATACAAAATATTTTAATAAATAAAAAAGTAAAAAAAAATAATAAAAAGATAAAAATTTAAAATGAAGCAATATTGCTAAAGATTTGAAAATTTTAAAACCAATTACTTAGAACAACATGTAATTTTGAGGATCTTGATTACTTTTGCAAACGGAAAAGTTATATTAAAAAAATACTTCTTTATTACTGGTAAAAACCATGAAGTGAAAGGGCTGCGGTAGCCTAGTGGTTAGGGTATCGGCTTTCCATCCGGAAGGGTGGGGTTCGATTCCCAATGCCGCCAAAGACCCACCGAGTACATGCGAAATACGTGCTCGTTAAATCTGTGGAATCGAAAGTCCTGTGGTCGGTCATTGAGCAGTTACCATGGGTGCAATGATCTGGAGAAATTTACTATCCCTTCAGATTAATGCCAAAATTAAGGGAGTAGATCCTTTGGTGCTGCCATCTATCGGAGGATTTGAAGAGCAAAAGTCGTACTTTCACCTCCATGGTGCTCTGATTAAAACGAAAGACGCTCCCAATTGACAAATTCGTAAATTCGCATAGCCGACGCATAGCGAGCTTGGCTTGTCCAAGTGTCATTAGTAACAACACGCATAAGTGATTTTTTCTCATCGCCGTTGACACTCATACATTTGGTTGTGAACTTCACCTTGTTTGCTGCAGCTCAAAGGATATAATTTGAAGGCTGGTAGCAAATTCGTCGCCACGTCTCGATGTGATGCTACGTTGACGAAACGTTATCTGCCGTCATGGATATTTTAAATCAATGCGAATTGGAATAAAATGGCGTAATTATGATCTCAAGTGGAACGAAAGAAACAACCAATTTATGATTAATAAATTAATAATAATAAATAAATCTTTTTTTTATTAGTATGATGTGTATTAGAGCGTAAAGCGTAAAGATCACAAAATAATGAGAGAACCTAAATTAAACTCCGAAAATAAATACTTTAGTTAAAATATCAAAACAATTTTACAAAAAATCTGAACTATAGCCTTAATGAAAAATTCGCAACAATATGAAGGCAAAACAGGTGAAAATATTTATTTTTATAACGGTGCGAGAAAATAGATGACAAATAGAATTAGTCATGTTTCTATGTACTATGCAACATAAATTTATTCCTTACATGAACTTAATTTAATGTAATAATAAGAAAATAACTGCCCACAAAATTTACAAGAAAACTCATGAAATATTTTACTTAAAGTTTTAAGCTGTACAAAAGGAAGAAGAATAGTAATTTTTGCCCGAATGAAAGACAATACATGAAAGAAATATTAAAATTCGGAAGGTTATCTCCATTAAGGCAATTTTCCCTAAGAAAAAAACTAATTTTCTGTCTAAATGGCTTCAGGATGGTGATTCTTTAATGGAGTAGGTTGCTTTTGTTTGTTATGGAACAATATTATCAAACACATAAGCATATGCTTTTACTTAGATAAACTTAACAAGCATTTACATCCAAATAAGAGCAGTAATCGAGGTGTGAAAATTGGCTAATTTAGCAAGACAGTATTTGATTTATGGTTGTTTTTGTGCAAATGTCTGTTTATATGGCATTTCTTTTAATATATCTTATTATGTAAAAGAATTCTGAAACATGAATCTCATTAGATGTTTCTGTATGCATTTAACTTGAACTATTCATTCAGTGTATAACATAAGGTTGAAAGCATGGTAATGACTACCACGTTATTACTTCAGAAGCACTTAGTTTCTATAACAACTTATATACATTAACTTGTCACGTATATATTTTTCGAAATTTTTTAAATTCTACTAAAATATTTACTAATTGTGTAGTAAATAATATTATTATTAGAGAATTTTAATATCGCTTAAATTTTTTAATAAGCATACATAATTTTTAAGTAATGTCAGTTTCTTGAAAATGCAATTGAAGTAAAATTAGAACAACAAGAACTTCGCAAAAAAAAATTACTTTTTATGTACAAGGTATGTACAGCAATGTATGCTTCTGAAATCACACAGTATAATATCCAATAATACGATTTATTTTCTATGGAACTATAAGTTTTAAATTTACGTAATTTTTTCTTCAGAGATAGCTAACATAATTTTACTTTAATATATTTCTTATTTTAATTTTTACTGTAATTTACCAATACTTACTATGAGTATGAAATTAAAATGAAGTTTAATACATAAGGTAAGCAAAAAAGTTCTTTCCACTTTCGTGTTGCCATTGAATGAAGTGAGAATAAGTATGCAAATTATTGTGTGACATGTTTGAGGCACTTGACAATCGAGAGTAGGAATATTAATTGTTATAAAAGCAGGTTCCCACCGGGTACAATCGCCTATCGTAACTCGTACGGTAGCGGAATCGTTGCTAAGAAACTCGTTCGGTGTTGTTTGGTTTACGATTTCAAAGTGGGCTTAAAAGCTGCTGCATCAAGTATCCGAACATGTCAAGCGTTTGGGGGTAATGCTGCGAATGAACGCACGGTGACTCATTGGTTTCACAAATTAGGTAGGTAGATTTGTCCTTCTGTAATAAAGCTGGTGTTTGGTGATCTAGACATAAAATGGTTCATTATGAGCTGTTTTCAACAAGTCAAATGGTCACTTCAGACCAGTACTTGGAAATGTTCAACAGACATTGCAACAGAAAGACTTAGCTCTGGTCACTCGCAAGGGAGTACTGTTCTTGGCTATAACGGTAGGTGGCATGTCACCCAAGTGGCCAGAAATTCCTACAGCTACTTGGTTGGGAGACCTTGTGCCATCCTGCTTACTTACCTGACCTTAAAACCATCAAATTACTATTCTTCCATTTCCTAGACCTTCATCTTTGGAGAAAATCCCTCACCAATGAAGCAGATTCGCACGAAGCAATCACGGAGATCTTTGTATACAAAACCCCCGAATTTTATTGCAAACTGGGGACACATTGGCAGAAGGTGCTGGATGCCTATGGTGTTTACTTCGAGGACTGACAATAGGCTACACATTCTGTATGTCATGTTCTTTTGGGGCATTAAGAACGGCAAGAACTTTTCTGTTTACTTTGTAACTCCAATATATTTGCTCATGGTAATGACGAAAACATTAAATGTTTCTTTGAAGCATTTATATGTTCTGGATTGCAAACTTTTTATGTGATTAAACCAGCCAAATTGATATAAATGAAAGTGCTAAAATTAAGTATTCAAAACACTACAAAATTTAGCTAAATTTTGTTTAACAAAACCCTTTAATTGTGTTCCTCAGAATAGTCTAATATACTTAATAAAGTACGCATAAAAAGATATTTGCAATACCTAAAATAAATTCTTATAATGAGTGCTTAGCTATAATTGGACTTTAAAAATCTAATTAATTTTATGTTTCTTCATTATGCTTCTCCTCCCTTCAGATTGCAAATCTTTTATCAAACCATTATTTTTCTGCTACAAAATTAGTTTCCAAAAATGAAGAGAACTAAGTTTTAATGTAAAGTAGCAAATATAATATGATATTGTGCCGTTTGATATAACACAGATGCTAATTTTATTATTTACTTTGATATTTCAGTAGTGTTATTAGTTAGTTTATAAATCATAGATGACTACTTTAATGCATGTTTGAAAAAAAAAAGATTTATTTACAACTATTTAATGTTATTCACATGTACATTTCTAAGAGTTAGTAAGTTTTTCATGAGTTAATTTATTTACAATTGATGAGAAGCTTATCAACGAGGGAAAGCTATTGCCAATGGGAACAATAATTTCCTTGTGGTTCCACTAAAATTCTATGCATACATATCGTAAATAAATGCTCACTTGCATTTTTAAATATTATGCTACTAAATACAATGACAACCAATGTCTCTACAAGAATGGTTTGAAGCATAATAGAGAGATAACTACTCTTTCAATTATTTTTGATTCTTATCCAGAGATTAATGGCGAAATTTGACTTAAAATAGCGTTATATAGTGTTTTTAAACAAATCAAGCTTTTTTATGAAATATTATGAATGTAGAATTTGAAAATATCTTAAGGAGAAAATGTGTTAAATTCTTGTCATATGTATCATTGCATTAGATTTTCACAGGTAAATATATTTTGAATAGTATTGCATATCATAACCTTACGTCCTTAATGCATGTATAAGTACATTGATCTACAGAAGGGGCATAACTATGAGACTTAGCTACACATTCTGGTACTTTAATTCCACTCTATTTTTAGTGCTGTAACATGTTTATAGTATCATGTTCACATAAAGTTTTAAAGTAAATATTTTAAAAATTTCCAAATTCTTTGGGCTTACGTGGTTAAAATATGATATGATCCCTAAAAAACATGAAAATTTTATTTTGCTTTTCTTTTTTTAAACACAAATATACAATAAAAATGATTTGCTTTGCGTTAGTTTATTTCAATTTCAATATATAAATTCCTCATTGACTAACATATATTTTTCTTAGACGCATTTTAACTTGTTGAATAATAAAATTCCACTACCAATAAAGGAAACATTCAATCCCCCTTGAAATTCGGATGATTATGTCTAGAGCAATATTTAAGTAAAGATAAGAACGATGATGCCATTTTAAAATTGTTTCTGAAACCAATTTCAGAAATTGAAAACATTATTATGACATATAAGAAGATTTGTGGTTGAGATAATTTCTAATAATCCAAGAAGAATTGTTCATAAAATAAGAATCATTCATTTGTGTGGTCATCATCAAAGTGGCGATCATGTTAGACATAATCAAAAACATACAAGAAAATTAGAGAGATATAGCTCAATTAATTGCATTTATTTTACTATTCTTGTCAACTTACCATAATTATTTAAAAGTACATTATGTAGAATAAAGCTTGTTTATCATAATATTTATCATACTGATTTATTACACGACACTCTATGCTTGTATATAACCTACGACACAATTAAGAACAAAATAATTTAAATAGCCCTCCATTGTTTTATGTCCCTTTGATTCTAATCATATATTTGAATACACAATAGTAGACTATATATTCAAGAAAAAATGTTATACTGTTTTTTACAGAAAAATATGAATTTTTTTAACTATACCGCAATTTTCAATCTTCAATATTATGAAACAATGATAAAAGACTACGCATAAGCTACAGCTTTAATTTTCACATTTTACGAGGCCATGGTAGCCTAGAGGTTAGGGTATCGGCCTTCCATCCAGAAGGGTGGGGTTCGAATCCCAATGCCGCCAAGGACCCGCCGAGTAAACGGAATATACGTGTTCGTTAAATCTGTGGAATTGAAAGTCCTGTGATCGGTCGTTGAGCAGTTACCATGGGTGAAATGGTCTACAGAAAATTTCCTCCCCCTCCAGATCAAAGTAAAAATTGAGAGAGTGGATCCTTTAGTGATACCATCTGTTGGGGAAGTTTAAAGCAGTCATACTCTCAACATCATGGTACTCTGTTTAAACGAAAGGCTCAGCTTACTAAAAATTAAATTCGATAAGACAACGGAATAGCGACCTTGGCATATCCAAGTGTCATAAATAACAACAATACGTTTTACGATTTGGGATGGAATTACATTATAATTTGACTTTCGCGTTAATGGTAGTAGGGTTGTATGTGTGACATATAACTGCGACATTTTGGAACCTGTTATTCTGTCTTGATTTCACAAATTAATGTGATTCAAACAAGCCTTACTAGACCAGTGATTCTCATCCTGTGGGGTGCGCCAGCACACTAATGGGGGGGGGCGCAAGCATATCCAAGAGAAAATGTTATTTAAAAAAATTGATTAAGTGACTGAAAGAAAAGAACACACACACAAAAAACAAAATAAATTTCGACAAATTTAATAATTAACTTATTAAATTAAAACAACTTACTAAATTAAAAACAAATTTAAGAATTATTTGTGACTTCCTTGGGCCTATCTTTCAGAACAAAGTTTTTCGAAGGATGGTATAATATAAGAAATAGACACTCTCAGTCCTTTTTCTATATTTAGCTGAGATCTATATTTTGTCTTCAAAGAAGCCACCGCAGAAAATTCAGTTTCCCAAAGGTAAGATGTTGAAAATGGTAGTAGAATGCGAAAAGCCCTTGTTTTTAGAGCAGAAAACTCATCATCCACTCCTGCACAAATTTCAAAGAGTGATTTATTACTCAATTGTCTTTTGCTTTCGCCGCTTGCCGTGAAGTCTATGAAGGTTTCTTCCTCTTCAATTGAGAGTTTTTCGGGAGTATTTTGAAATGGACCCCTCACCCTCTTGCAACTTGATATCAGTTTGTCGTCAGCAAGAAAGTACTTTTTAAAATTTTTTGCTAGCATTGCTAAATGATTTTTTCAATGGTTACAAAAACAACTTTTACATGTTGTTCTTCAGACTTGTAAGTTTTAATACAATCATTCAAATTTGCAAACATTGTTAAGTTTTCTTGCTTTAAATTTCTGCTCCACAATTCCAATTTCCTACAAAAAGCATTAACTTTATCACTCGTATCCAATATATGTGTATTTGGTCCTTGCAGTTGAAGATTCAAGTTATTTAATTTCTCGAATATGTTGACCACACATGTAGCTCATATTCATCACACATAAACTGTCGCGAAAATTCTCCGCTTCCGGTCTATTTTCCTCTTCTAGGAACACGGCGATTTCTTCTCTGAATTCATAAACACGTTGCAAAAATTTCCCTCGTGATAACAATCTTGCCTCGCAATAAAATAGTAACGCTGAATGTATTGCACCCATGTCTTTACAAAGTGCGGAAAAGATTCTTGATTTCAGTGGTCTCTTTTTTATATAATTTACTACGCTTGTAACCGTAGTTAACATAATATTCAAACCAAGACTCATTTCTTTGGAAGCAAAACCTTCTCTGTGGATCAAGCAATGTGTCCAGACGCTCTGTGGCGATTCTTGTTTCACAAGTGCTTGAATACTTTGGAATCTTCCGGACATAGAATGAGCACCATCGGTGCATATTCCGACGCAATTTTCCCATTCTATGTTTGCCTCATTCATAAAATCATAGATAGCATTAGATAGCAAATAAGATAGCAAAAAAGCATTAATGGTAGCAAATAATGCGAGTGCTGTTGCGTTGAGTTCTATTGGTTTGCAGAAAAGTAATTCTTCTACTACTGACAAATCATCACAAAATCTAGCATAGGCAATGAAATGAGCATCTTTATTACTATCTGTTGTCATCGAATTGTATTGAAAACAATTTGTCACGCAACTTTGACAAAAGCTGACACTCTACATCTTCAGCTATATCAGCAATTCAACTGGCAACAGTATCATTTGAAAAAGTTATAGACTGCAATTGTTTTGCAAAATTATCTCCAAACATAATTTCTACACTCTCATTTGCGGCTGGCAAAGTAAGCTTTTCACCAATGGTGTGAGGCATTTTACATATGGCTATTTTATATGAAACTTTGTAAGAGGCAATTTAAGTTTTCTCATTCGCAGAAAAAAGTTTTTTTAAACAATGATTTTTGTTTTTAATATGATTTTAATTTTAATTTGTAGAATTCTCTTGGTTTGTTTACGTACTCACTATGAAGCCTTTCCAAATGTCGTTTAAGTTTATTAGGTTTCATGCTGTCTGCCACCAACATTTTTGAGCAAATGATACACAGGGCCTTTCTTCTTCATTTGCTTCAGTACTAGTGAACCCAAAATTGAAGTATTCTTGAGAATATTTTCTTGATTTTATTTTCGAAACCACGCACGTCTGTGTACTTGTTGATACTTGTCTATCGTCTAATGCTCGCTTACTCCCGATTAAAAATTTATCCGTAATTCTGCATAAGTCTGCTGCCGTGAATATTTAATACGGTGAATTGCAATTACACGAAAATATATATAACATACACATTCAGAATAGATTCAATAGCGATAGAAGGATCAACTCGAATGAGATTGTCTGGAATTGAAATTGGCGTCATAGAACTTTCTCCTTCTCCCAATGAGAAAACATTTGTTCACATCTGCGCATGCTCCTAACTTAACTTTTAAGCTGACCAGACAAAAATTCCAGACAAATTGAAACTTCTCGCGAAACCGTGAGAATGCCCGACGTGGCGCGACGCAAGAGCAATAAAAATGCATCGGATTCTTGTTTTTTCAATGCTGAGTATCGGTGTTGCAAAATGTCAATAAATTTCCGTATACTTGGTAATTTATAAAGTTTAAAATTAAGGTTATAGTGTAGGTTTAGCACCAAAATACATTATTATTATTATATACATTTTATTGCATGCGGTGGGGAGGGGGGGCGCGAGGAAAATTATTATTGAAAATTGGGGCGTGAATACTAAAAGGTTGAGAAACACTGTACTAGACACCTGATTTAAATTGTAGATAAATGGGAAATATTTCGTTGTGGTAGTCAAGTATCTTTAACCGCACTTATTTGATTGCTGTCTTCTTAATCTGTCTCTTTGAGAAAATGTCGGATCAGTAATTAGCCAATAATTAGTCTATCATACACAATTCGCTGCTACATCATATTAAATATCATAATGTGTAGAATTACAAACACACACTCATTAATATACACAAAAATCTCATTTTTAAGCTTCTTTATTGACACTAAAGTTTACGTTACAGCTTTTCTTCAGTCAGTTATATTGTTTTTAAAGTTAAATATTGTTGGCGCCAGCGCTTTGAAAGTTGGCTAATTTTTCCGTAAGCCAAATGCACCAACAACCCCAAAGGCCGTGGAATAAACACTTCACTTTTTGGTAGGAGTTCGTACAGCCACTCGTTCTTCTTTGTTAGCTTGTTAGAAAGCGGGTTTTACCCCAATTGTTAATTGCTAAATAAAACTTTATTTGAATCGCATGGAATTATTCTAAACACATTACACTACATTTTTTGGTCCGTCAAGCCGTATAACCAAATAGGAATTATGTCATCTATTAAGATATTAAATCGAAAACGCGGCAATATTCAAACCAAATTAGCTAAACTTTCGTCGAAAACATTAAAAGATTTGGAAGAAACTGAACTTCGAGCAGTTCTAGATTCATTGGAAGATATTAAAACCAAATTTGAAGTAATAAAACAGGAATACTTCGAAATAGAAAATGACGAGGTATTTAAAGAAGCTGAAAAAATTCTGGACAAAATTGACGAAGAGATTCAAGAATTTCAGGTCAGTGCAAAACTTTTTCTTTACAACTAAATTGAATTTAAATACAAAAGTTATTGTATTGAAAAAAATATTCGATTACCTGTAATTCCTTTACCACAATTTGATGGCCAATTAAATAATTGGAACATTTTTAAACAACAGTTTCAAAATTTAATAGAAAATAATCCAACATTATCAGACTCTCAGAAATTTTACTATTTGAATGCTTCCCTTAAAGGTGCTGCAAAACATGTGCAGTCGCCAAATGATAATTACCAATCGTTGTTTAAAGCTCTCATGCTTCGTTATGAGAATATTAAACTAATTGTTGAAAGTCATGTTCACAATATAATTAATTGTAAACCATTAACCAAAGAAAACCCTTTTGAACTTCGTATGCTTATTGATAATTTGCAGAAAAACATTCGTTCTTTGCAAGCACTAGAATTTGAACGCAATAAATTTGTTGACATTTTGTTAATAAATTTAATTTGTGCTAAATTAGATCAAGAAACTCATAGACAATTTCAATTAACTGTTGATACCCATGAAGTGGCATCTTGGGATGCTTTTATTAATTTCTTAGAAAAACGGTATAAAATATTACAGAACTTAAAAGCTGCTTGTTTTTATTCAAAACCCAAGTTTTCAAACCCTGTTAATATTAACGGAAAAAACTCATTTTATTTTTACAAATCTAAAACATTTTTGATTAAATCTGCCTCACAATATTGCATTATTTGTGATTCGAATCATACATTGTATAAATGCCAATTATTTCTAAAAATGAAAGTATATAAACGATTTGATTTTTGTAAATCTAAAAATTTGTGTTTAAATGTCTGAATTCATCCCACAAATTAAATGAATGCTCGTCTAAATCTAGATGTGTTGAATGTCACCAAAAACATCACTCTCTTTTGCATAGATCGGAAATGCAGCCTTTCTCAAAACAACATCGCCCAACACCGAACATAAATAATTCCGAAAGTTTCGAAACTGATTTCCCCATTTCATCTCCCCAACAGGCGCCACTTGAAAGTGAAGACTCTTCATCTGGCGTATTGAAGCAAGAGGGAAGGATTCAGAATTTTATTTCACAAACAAAAATGGCTCATGTTCTTCTTAGTACTGCTTTTATTTATGTGAGAGATTATCACAGAGAATTTAAGAAGTGTAGAGCTATATTGGATAGCACCTCTCAAGCTTCATTTATTACTAATGATTGTGCAACATATTTGGGATTAAAACGAAACAAGATTAATGTTCCAGTTGGAGGATTAAATGGGTCGTTAGTATCAGTGGGACAATTAGTAAATACAGTTATCTCTAGTAAAGATAATGAATTGGTAACAGATATCGAATTTTTAGTAGTTCCTAAAATTACTAATTTGACACCTTCGCAAAAATTAGATATTAGCAATTTAGATTTGCTTTCGGGTATCGCACTTGCGGACTCTCGATTTTTTGAACCATCGAATGTAGATATTTTGCTTGGAGGTAAAACTTTCTTTGAAATTTTTAAACCTAGTCAAATTAGAATAAATGATGATATTTTGCTCCAAAATATATATTTCGGATATTTAATTACTGGTAGCGTGCCATGTAATTCTATAAACAAAACCTTTTGTCACTTACTCGTCGAAGAGAGTGACCTAGACAAAACACTAAGATCGTTCTGAGAGGTTGAATCTTTGGAAGAAAAGTCTCCTATAAGTGATGAATTGAAATATTGCATGGAACATTTTGATGCCACGCATTCTAGAGACATTAATGATCTTTATAGAGTTGAAATGCCCTTGGTAAATAACAAAGTCGAACTTGGCTTATCCAGAGATTTGGCCGTTAGAAGGCTCAATAATACTATAATTCGACTTGATAAAAATCCAATTGTTAAGGTGCTTTATCGTGATTTTCTCAAAGAATAAGAGGAGCTTGGACCTATGGAAGTAGTTGACGAAAGTGTTCTTCCACATCCTCATTATTATATTCCTCACCAAGCTGTACTAAGACCAGACAAAAGTACGAGCAAACTTAGAGTTGTATTTAATGCTTCAGCAAAAACTTCTAATGGTATTTCGTTGAATGATATATTATTAAAGGGTGGAACTGTTCAAGATGAACTTTGGTCAACTCTCTTACGATTTCGCAAACATTTGATTGCTTTCACAGCCGATGTGCAAAAGATGTATCGGCAAATAAAAGTCCACCATTCGCAGCAAGATTTACTTCGAATTGTTTGGAAAGCATAGTGACGATGCTCCATTGAAAACTTATCGTTTGACTACTGTTACGTACGGAACAACTTGTGCTCCGTTTCTAGATCCAGTCCGAACTGCTGTCTTCAATTGGCTGAAGATGAAAAGGAAAGATTTCCGTTAGCTTCACCGGTAGTTAAAAAGGACTTTTATGTTGATGACGTGCTCAGTTGGTGCACCAAATGTAGAAACAGCTTTAAAAATTCAGCATCAATTAATAGGCATGTTGAAGGCAGGTGGAATGCATTTGTATAAATGGAGCTCTAACAATCCTGAACTTCTTTCACAAGTACCAACAGATGATCAAGAATATGTCTTTGGAAAAGATGAAAGTGCTTCTGTGTAAACGCTAGGGATGTCTTGTAATCCTAAGCAGGATAGTTTTAACATTACATCGAACAATACTGATTTCCTGACAATCTTAACAAAAATGAAAATACTATCATTTCCAAATTATATGACCCATTGGGTCTGGCCGGACCTCTTATTGTGAAAGCCAAAATTCTAATTTAAAAATTATCGTTGCTAGGTTTACCTTGGGATACAGTAATTCCCGCTAAAGAAAGATTAGAATTTCAAAATTTTATTCGTAATATACAAAACATCGACTTGTTGCGAATTCCCCGCTGTGTCATCCCTAAGGAAACAACACTTGTGGAAATTCATGGTTTTTCAGATTCTTCAGAACAAGCTTATGGAGCTTGTATTTTTGTCCGCAGCAAAGATTGCTTTAATAATATCAGTGTGCATTTGCTATGCAGTAAATCTAGAATAGCACCAGTTAGACGAGTGACACTTACACATTTAGAGCTTTTAGGAGCCGTGCTTCTATCAAAACTAGTAAACAAGGCTCTTGAGACAATGCAACTTGATGTCCATGCAGCCCATCTTTATACATATTCAACTATTGTTCTTTCATGGATAAGAACACCACTACATCATTTAAAATGCTTTGTAGCCAACAGAGTTGTACAAATAACGGACTTAACAAGCAAATTTGAATGGCATCATGTTCAATCAAAAGACAACCCAGCTGATCCATTGTCAAGAGGAATTTCCATGGATGAACTTATCAAGTGCAAACTTTGGACGCTAGGTCCTGAGATTTTATATTGTGATTTAAGCTTGACAGCAAACTATGACTGTGCATCTACTGATCCTGCATATGCAAAAGAACTTAAGCCATTAGTGAACACCTATGTTCAATCTATCGCCCCCAATGACTTTTATGAAAATTTCTATGAACTGTCAAATAATTATTTGAAACTAATTTGATTTTCAAGTTTTATTTTAAGTTTTATTTTCAGATTCATTCAAAAGCTGCAGATAAAGGTAACATTTGGTCAATTTATTAGCTGTTCTCAACTTAATCATGGTCGTGACGTTTTAGTTAGAGATGCTCAAACTAAAGAATTTGGTGCTGGTAATAAAATCCATGTTAAATAGAAATTACCAAATGGAAATTTTATCAAAAGATCTGTATCAAAAATTGCTATTCTACCTATTGTTTAAACAGTTGTTATTATTTGGTTTTATTTTAGATTAGATTATGTATCTGTGTTGTATAATTAAGAATAGTTTTCTAATTTCTCTTTTGTAAATTGTTTTGAAATGATAATTCAAGGCCCGGCGGGATGTTGGCGCCATTGCTTTGAAAGTTGGCTAATTTTTCCGTACGCCAAATGCACCAACCCCAAAGGCCGTGGAATAAACACTTCACTTTTTGGTAGGAGTTCGTACAGCCACTCGTTCTTTGTTAGCTTGTTAGAAAGTGGGTTTTACCCCAATTGTTCATTGCTAAATAAAACGTTATTTGAATCGCATGGAATTATTCTAAACACATTACACTACAAATATAATACATTTATTGATAATTTCACTTTTGCACTTTGTCTTTCTGAGATAAGTTTAATTTTTTATCTCATGCAGTTTTTAGTTTTGTGCATTAGTGGAGAGTAGTTTAATCAATTTATGCATGTCATTCGCTAAGTATATTTTAAATCTAAAATGTTTTTCAAAAAAACTTTGATACATAAAATTAAGTTTAAATTATTTGAAATTTTATGTAAATTTTATTCGATAATGAATCAAGTTAAAAATAAAATGTATTAACGTAATTTGCATCAATAATCAGCATTTACACTAAGGGAATTATTACAAATATCATGCAAATGAAATATTACATGATTGAGAACTTTTTATATTATATTGAAATTTATACTTCAATAAGTGCCTGTACCTAAATTTAAAAGTTTATTTTTAGTATTAGGTACTGGCACTTATTGAATTTTTAATAACTGTTTTTAAATAGCTTCTTTTTTAAATTATGGTATCCTAAAGATAAAACTTCTTAGATTCCTTTGGAAATACATTTGGTGTATTATATTAATTAAATAAAATGTAACATTTCACACTTACATAGACAATTTTTTTTATTGTTCAGATTTATATACTTACGTTTAAAAATCTTATCTGTTTTTACCACATAAATTAATACAAATGTCCTTTTAAATCCAATATATAAGTATATTTCCATTTCATCATAAGCACTAATAAACAATGTTTTGTAAATTTAGCATACAAATAAATAATTTTGTTTTAAATCTTCCTTCTATTAAGTAAATCCGTCCAGATAAGTAACATTCATTTGAATTCTTTTATTCAGTTTGAAAAATGGTTACTATCTTCTACCTAATCAAATCGGAAAGATTATTTAAAACATCTTGTATCACGTGAAAACATCAATTAAAGCTATCTCTCTCTCACACACACACACGCACGCACGAACAAAAGATTAGATAATATATTTTTAAAAAAAGTTCTTAAACTCTTTCTTTGAGGAATCTTGCTGAATGAAAGGAAAGTGTACTTGCTAACTCATTCGCAATATAATAGAAAATTAATCTTTTTGTTACTACAGTAGCTTAATTTTATACATCTAATAGCATCTGCGTGATTAAATTTAAGGGGAGAATCTTTATGGCCTCATTAATTTTGATGTCAGACTTTTAGAGCTGAGGCAAAACTTAAAATTGAGTTTTCAGGGAAAATGACCTTAAATTATATTTAAATTGAAGCGTTTTTGTAATAATAGTAGTATTAATAATACTAAGAACATTTCCTCCAAATGTACATTAAAAATGATAATTCAATGATTATGAAACAAAAATTAACTTAATTTTTCAAGAATTTGTTTTTTTAGAACAGAAACTCACTCCTTTTAAGCATATTCTTTATCATTTAAGTTGCCAGTATTTTTGAATTGATATTATTTTTGCTTATAATAGATTGCGGAAAATAGTTTTAAATTTATTCAAGATAGTATACGAATAAATGAGAATTTAAATTTGTCAAATATATGTGGTAAAGAATATCATACGTATATAAATATGTAGTAACAAATCCTCATGAAAGAATTAAAAAAATATTTTTAAAATACTAAATTTCACAAATAATAAAAATTGCTGATACAATTACTTAAAAAATAAATAACTTAAAGTCTGGAAACTATTTTAATTGGTTTATTTCTCTTGAATTCATTTAAAAGCTTACTTGTGTGATTAGAATATTGATTAAAAATAAAGTGTTTGTTTCTTTCGTTCCAGTTGAGACCAGATTATGCCACACTTTATTATAATTCCCATTGCCTTAAAATATCTATGACGTCAGATAACATTTCATGTACGTCACACCTTATTGAGACAACGTAAATCCGATTTGTCGATGAATTTGCTGTTTTCCTTCAAATCGCATTCTTCAAGAGGCATCAAAGAAGGCGAAGTTCACCATTGAATGTCTGAGCATGGTCGGTGATGAGAAATAATCTATATTTGCCAGTTATAAAGAAGTAGTATTAGTTATAATTTTTTCTCTGTTTGTAAAGGTTTTAAAAATCATGAAAATATCATGTTCATGTGATTAATTAGTTTTCAAATCATTTTACTATATTGATTATAATAATCATTTTACTCTATTGATAACACGTTGACAATAGGACAGAAGAAACAGCAATATGAAAAATGCCAGACAAAACATCCATTTAATATTCAGCTTAAATTGGAAAGAATGATTTAAATTTTTTAAAATTTTTCTTTCGTTTAAATTTATGAAGATAAATATAGAATTGTTTAATATTTTATAAACAATAATGCTCTACAATCTTTTATCACCACAAACATGAAAACATTTTATTATTCCAAACACATTAAATTTTCATTATATTGAATCTCATACAAAAGCAAAATTTAACTAAAGCTCATTTACACAAAACTAACTTAATGAAAACCCAAAACATTGCCTTTTTCATCTTTAAGAAAGAGCTGCGTATTATGGTACGAAACATTTTAAAGTACACAAAGCAAGCATAGAACGCAAGCATAATACGAATAAAATAAAATGTTAAAAACATTGAAGCAAATAATAACGAGTTATGTTTATTCTCTTTTGACTTAAATTGTCAGCTATTTTACACGACAACTGCCAAAGAAATCTAAAAACCAAAGGAATCAGACTAGTTAGATAATATTTCTATTTCAGTGTGACTCTTTTAATCAACAACTTTCACATTTTGAAAATTTGGTTGCTATTTTGTTAGTATGGATGACATGTTCTACCTTTATTTTGTTAGTATGTGCTGTCAGAAGTTACTACAAATTTCTGTAAAGTCAATTTTCTATAAGAACGGTTGTATGAAATGTTAGATAAATATTTTAAGTACAGTTTTTTTATAACGATGTAGAAAATTAATCTTCATATTATATTTTTAAAAGTAAGAGTGATAAAATATTTAATGTATTAGACGATACATTCTTTCTAATTAGTAATAATAATTTAATTAATGTTTTAAATATTAATGACATTTTAATTGTTTTTTACTTAGAATGTGATGATAATTTTAAATAAAAATTGATCAAAAATTTTATACAACAGCATTTTTTAATAATACTCAAGACAATTAAATCACAGTAAGAATAGAATGTAATGAACATGATAAAGAAGATCACGCGAATGTTATATTTTTCAGTATAAAAGCATCATACAAGTATAGGACTAAATAATAGGAACACCTATTTATAAAAATGTATCGTTCTCCGAACGTCCAATAAATGATTGCCTCGTGTCGCAATAGAGTGCCACCTAGTTGTGGAAAAATGGAAGATATCAGTCAATCATTTGAAAATATAAAAATTTCTCTAGGAAGTTATGTTCCTAGCGAAGCTTGATTATGTCAACCCACGCCTACGTGAAAAGATTCATGATAATTGGAGCTTCATTTCATTGGAGCATCCGTGTCTGGAACAGTAAATCATGAACGCGCTTTAAAGATCACTGCGCCAAGAGCTATGACAACCTACACTAAAACACGGATCACTGCGCCAAGAGCTATGACAACCTACACTAAAACCCGGATAAAATGTCTTCTATGAAGCAAAAATCAAAGTTGGAGGACAATGATAGACGGAAGAGGAGATTAGCTTTCCGAAATCGCCTGACTACCTTTGGGCAAATAAAGTCCTAGAGGAATACCCACCCTCAGAATCTCGTATTCATGAAAACTATTCAACGAAAGTTGCAATTGGCAAACATTCATCCCAAAGTAATTATTCCAAAATCATTAGTTTCGGTGCGGAATGCTATGAAGAGACTACAGTAATGGAGAGAGAACTCACAACTGCAGTTGTAACAACTGATATGTTCTGATGAATCCTCATTTACATCACTCCACCGTCGGGAGTGTGTTTGTATGGCAAACACCAGCAAATGCTTTTGATGCTGACTATCTAGTTCCATTCGTAAGACATGGAATAATAATGGGTGCGAATCCCGATAAACTTTGTTCAAAGCCTTTATTTGTCAATCCAATTTCATGCTCTCCTTCAGGCCAAACGTGACCAAACCCTTTACTAATTAAAAATTTTCCTTTTTCCGCATGTGTTGCTATTATTTTGTCCTACACCACATTTTCCACCCATTCTACTTTTAATTAAGAACGTCAAACTAATTTTAATATTGTATATATTTGGACTACTAGAATATATAATTTCTACAAACTATTACATAATTAAAATCTATTTATATAATAATAATAAGAAGTTATATGATTAATTGATAACAATTTTTTTTCTAAAAGCCAGCATCATGTGTTTATATTTAAATATATTCATGTAATATTGAAGTTGATTTTATTACACCAGATTTATTTTTCAATACAATTCGACACATTTGATAATGAAAAGTTACAAGTTTAATTCGAGAGTCTATTGTCAAGGTATTAATATAGAATTTCTGCCTTCTTCTTACAAGTCTTTGAAGTGATTTCTACTTTTCAAAATATGCCCTAAAGACATATAATAAGTACATAGATGCTACAAAATTCTTACTTAAGACAATATTTTTAACAGTGATGATTACACACACAGGGCCAAATCACATAGAATATATCTCAAATTATCATGTTGTTATAAAAATTACAAATGAACTCAACACAATTAATAATGTATCGTTATTCACTCTGCAGTAATTTGATTAAAATAGAACAACAAGAATATTGTGCTTAATTTTATTTTAATTACTATAAGTTGTTTGTAAAAAATACATCATTTAATATCCAAAGACCCAATTTGGGGTTTCTTATGTTTTCAAGTGGCTTTGTTATTAAAATTAAACTTATTTGATTTATATTATTAGCTTATATTTTTTATAAACTTTATAAAATATAGTTTATTAAAAATTTATAACTTTTTAAAAACGTGATATTAATAATTTTTTCAAGCATATATTAAATATCAAAAGGAATATATTTATATATAGAAAGAAGAAATCCTCTTTAATCTCTTAAACTCTAATTTTCTTTTATTTTCCAAAATAATGTTTAAAAATAACTTAAAGTAAAATGATACTGTTTTGCTAAGTTTTGTTAAAAAGTTTTTCAAGTAAACTTTGCTTAGAAAAAATATTTTCTTCTGGTATCTTAAAGTTAATTTCTAATTTCGCTGTTTTGAAAAAAAAACTTTAATCTATAGCTTTAGATAAACATTTAAGATTTCATAACAATTTTGAATCAATTAAATTTTTCTATTGGATGAGTATAATTTTATGAGAACTATATGATTCATATATAGATGAAGAATGCAAGCAAATTAAGATACTATGTATAAAATAATTAAGACAATAAAAATATTTATAATCTATTATTTTTATTTAAAATAAATAGAAAAAAAGTGTTCTATTAATTTTTAAGTGTAGTGTAAATTAATATCACAATAAATTTCACTAATGTTGTTAATACACTTCAAAATATTTAAACTATACTAAGCCATATGTTAAAAAAGAAATCACGTTAATTGAACATACTGAAATTAATAATAGTTATATAGATTAGTTATTAAAATCCTCAAGTACTATATATTGTTTTTAGGATCCAGAAGCAGTACTGAGAAATTTCAAAACTGTTACTAATTGAACAGAACAAATGTAAATAAAATAGTATGTGTTTGTTTTAACACATTAATGTTAGCCATAAGCAAACATCTGAAATTGAAATTACCAAAAACTTAATATAGTATTTGGAAATCTTATAATTTTCATAAAGCTATTATTAACGTATGAAACATGATTATTATTTATTAATTAAAATATTATTATGGTTTTATAAATAAGTGAAAAGAATTAAATAATGCAATATTCAGTTTATAAATGGTTTAATTGTCACTTCTTCATTTTTTAAATTAAATAACGTCATTGAAAAATTCTTATTGTCTTTTAAAATTATTCTGTATTTTTAATTTAGTCTTATATTTTATCAAAACCTTACAAATTTTGAATATTTTTTGCTGAAAAGTATTTTTAAACATATATTATATATCAAGAAGAATGCATTTTTACTCAGGAAGAACTTTTTGATTGATCCATTTTTCTCTTATTTCCCATCTATTATAGTATTTCTTTCATCTTTTTAAGTTACGTTGAATAATGAAAGAGGAAAATGGTAATTTTTATCAAAAAACTGCTACAAAATTTTTTTTAAGAAACTTATTTCCCGCAAATGTTGGTTAAGAGACATTATTTGGAATTTTTTATTTGATTACAAAGAATAAGAGTATATTCAGAGTTACATGTTTAAAAAAATACTGGAAGTTTGCATTATGAGTTTTACATTTTAAGTTTTATTATTTTATTCTGAACAGGGAATTGATTGAATTTTGGGTTAAATTGAATCTTTTTATGGCAGTTAAAAAGATTATTAGTGTTGTAAAATGCAAATAGCTTTTATTTCCAAAGTCTTAATATTATTTCACCCCCGTATGTTAAAAAAAAACATAAGAAGTTTAATAGCAATCAAAAAGCATGTTAAAGTATAAATTTTTTATTACTTTTCCTGTATAACATGGTATAATTTGATGTAATACATGTGGAAAAATTATGAATTTCAAATATAGGGTTCAAAACTTAATACTTTTCCATATTGAATCAAGATCGTAGATAAACTGTCTAGTTTTAGGATTATTGAGATCACAAAGAAGTTGTGCAGAATTTCTGAGAAACTCTAATGTGGGACTTCTTTCTTACAGTTAACTTGCAATAATTCAACATGATATAAGGTTGTCATGTCGTCAAAGAAATATGGAATTACTCCCCTTTTATAACCGCATATAATTGTGAAAATGCAATTGGAGCATTTTGTTCAAAAGCTAATTTTTGAAGGATGTACTGTTTATTTCCTTATAGATTTCCGTCTGGTGATTTAGGTAGACAAGTATATTTCTGGAGTTATCAATAATTATTTTATGACTGTTCTAGAATGAATTTTCACATTTGGACGTCTTCCCGGAAAATTCTATTTTTTTAATGCAAAAATTATGAATAGATTTCCGTCTGGTGATCTAGATAGACAAGTGTATTTCTGGAGTCATCAACAATTATTTTATGACTGCTATTGAATGAATTTATACATTTGGGAGTATATCTGGAAAAATCTATTGTTTTAAAGGAAAAATAATCTATTAACTGGAAAAGAACTCTAAACAATACATATAACACAATGAGTATTTAATTTGATTACAGTTCTTAATACATCCCTTTTAAAAACCATTGTTAGTATTATAAAACTCCTGTTTGCTTTACCTGTCACGCTAATGGAAGAAGGAAATCATAAATTATATGTTATTTTTAACTTACCAAATTATGTACATATTTGAACCATGAATTTTAAGATAAAACTATAACAAAGAATTTAACTTTATGGGAACCAGGGAAAATGTAGCTATTAGAGATGGTACTCGAATCATGTTTCTGCTGTCACATCCAATCTAAATTGAGTTTCCTTCTACAGTCTGTAATATCAAATCATTTGCTCATCTTGCATTGGTTATTAGTGTTGACTCAGAGTTGTTTACCTTTTAACATTGATACATAAGAACTTAACATTTGTGACAGAGTTCCTAATGAGAACGAAAAATAAGAGCTTATGGATATTGTTCAAAAGTCTTTAATCAGTTAGAAATTATAACTTATCAATCAATTCTTCAGTGAATATTTCCAGTAAAATAAACCAGTTCTGCAAATGTATTCAAAATGTAAGAGAAGATGAGGTGTTCAGAAATTTTCTTTCATTTTTCTTGAATTAAATATCTATGACAGAAGTGATAAAATAACGAAGTGACATGAACAAGTACTTGTATAGCACCAAATATTTTTGTAAACATCTGAAAATTAGATTTTTAAATTTAGGACGAATCACTTGATGATACAGCAAATATCCTGTTGGGCTATAATGCATGCAGCAAGCAATTTATGATTTGAACCTATTTACAATTCATATCTATTTATATCTTATTCAATGAATCTGGTTGGTCGAAGCTTTTTGCGTGTCACCATTTACTAATGTTCATAATGCGCGTTTCCGGAGAGGAAAATGTCGTTTATAATGCAATAAATGTTTAACATCTAGAAATATATGGTGTATTTATACTTCTACATGGCTGTATTGGAATGGATATGAGATTTGTTTCGGTTTTTCCCTAGCATAACGTGAGAGAATATGGTTTACTATGTACAATAAGTTTTCTCTGTAAATAGTACGGAAAAAAATATACAAAGGCCTTAAAGTAACTTTTGGCAATTATGTTGGTACGATATTTGTAGTTGAATTGAAGTGATATGGATAACAATCTGCCAAATCACTTTCATTCGACAAGAGATGTGATAAATTTTTATCTGTCTAAGAATAATCATTGCTAGATATCAAAAATCAAATCAAAATGAAAATATATGGAATTAATAAACAGAAGTTTTAAAGTGAAATTTTGTTAATAAGTCTTAAAAAATGATTGATAAATATAAATAATGCAGATGCAGAAATTTTAGAAACACTGAAAAATTTAAATAATACTGATGCCATATTTGTATATGATAAAGAAAAATGAAAATCCAGAAGTTAAATAATTGGTTTCAAACAAGTTATCGGAATTACAGGTGATATAAATCTTAATAATGTCAAAGTAAATTAATTTCCAAAAAGCTAAAAAAATATATCTAAAAAAGAATATAAAGCTATAAACATAAAAAATCTTAATGATTCATGGGAAAATTTCCTGAATAAATTGTAGAGCACCTTAAAACATTTACAAGCATACAAGAAATAAATTACTCGATGCAAAAGGAAAACAAGAAAGCACGTGCCGTTTTTACGCTGTAATTGAATGAAATGAGAATAAGTATGCAAATTAATGCACAACATGGCTGATACAGCGGTCAGTCGAGAGTAAGAATATCATTCGTTATAAAAGCAAGTAATTCATGGTCCGCGTACAGTCATTAATCGTACATTGTACAGTAGCATAAAGGCACGTATCGAAGGAGCTTGCGTCGAGCTGGCAGCCGAATGGTTAGCGCTCTTGCCTTCGGTTCAACAGTTCGTGGGTTCGAATCCCACCTTGGGCATGGATGTTTGTAGTGGTTCGGATTCCACTTTAAACCGTAAGTCCCGGTCTAATTAGCCCTCGTGTGCAAAAAAATGACCGTTGAGCGACAAACAAACCAAACCAAACCGAAGGAGCTTGCTCGGTGTTATTTCCTTTACCACTTTGAATTGGGATTATCAGCTGCTGCATCAAGTATCCGAACATGTCAAGTTATTGAGGGTAATGCGGTAAATGAACATACGGCAACCCATTGGTTTCACAAATTCAGGTTGGCAGATTTGTCCCTCTGTGATGAAACTGATGTCTGGTGGACTAGTCGTCAAGTGGTTCACTATGAGCTACTACCAACAGGCCAAACGGTCACTGTGGACCTGTACTCGCAACAATTGGAACGTGTGCAAGAATCACTGAAGCAGACTTAGCCACCACTGGTTAATTACAAGTGTGTACTGTTCTTGGCTGATGACGCGAGATTGCATGTTACGCTGGTGGCCAGGGGTAGCCTATAGTGAATTAATTGTTAGACGTGTTACCCTTTTTTTACGCACCTGAAATTGCCTCATCAGATTACCACATCTTCCATTACCTGGACAATGATATTCGTGGAAAATCTTTCACCAATGAAGCTGACTAATACCATGTACTGACGGACTTCTTTGCTCCCAAAAATAGCCGTGTTTTACTTGCATAACTGGAGACACATTGGCAGATGGCTGTGTATGCCGATGGTGATTACTTCGAGGACTAACTATTGACTACACTTTCAGAAGGTCATCAAAAACGGCCACAACATTTTTGTTTACCTTGTAGGTACCAAAGTTATCCTACAAGTATATATATGCATAGACACCAAAATATTTGCATAGTATGTGTGATGCAATTTTAAGCGTAGATAAAGTTATCCAACAAATATATTCGTGAATAATGATACAGAAAATAGCTTTCAATCTAAGGAAGTAACTAATAAAATGATAATATAGTATAGAGATACAAAGAAAAACGAAATATTTAGATTCCACAAAAGGTAATTAAATAAATTACCTTCAGTTTTACATTTAACATTACACCTAATTAACTGTTCTTACATGTCATCAATATTTGACTTAGAATCAGATCTGTTGGTTGATTATATTTAGTTTTGGTATTGTTAACTACGAATAATCTGTTTTAAGGAATATTAAATTGAATTGCATTTAATTATAAAAATAATTTTCCCTTTTATTTAGATAAGTAAATACATTTCTTGTTTGGAATAAATGTGTATAGAAAACATAGAATATAATGTAAAGAAGTATTATAAATATTTTAGACCTTACTCTAAGAATGAAAATTCTAGTGACAAAAGGTTGAGGCCTTCAAGATTCCATGGAACTATCGATTGAATTGTCATGCATCTATGGTATGTATTTGTTTAAACCAAAATAACTTTCCGGCCTATCCAGTACTATATACAAACGCCAAAGGTATTATTCCTTAATTAAATGCTAAATGCTACAGAATTATCCATGGCTGAAGGTAATGACTTTAATTATATATAATTGGAAAATAAAGCCGTTAATTATATGTATATAGAAATGTTACAATATGTCTTTATCCGCAGTATTATACTGTGGATAAAGACATATTGTACTACACAATTTATGAAATGGAATTCCGTAAGCATTTAGCTCACACCAATATTGAATCTATCTCCCTAAATGAAACTGAAATCCCAAATTGAGTCGCTAGAATGTCACGTTAGGAAATATTTTACATGAATTGTTTTAATACAGATAAAATTTAAGATAGTGAATTGCAAATTCAAGCATTTCTCCAGCAATACTAGTCTAGAATTTAGCCATAGTTTATGAGTACGTTTATTAAATAAATAATTTTTTGAAATTTTTTGCCAAGAAGAAGCATATAACTAGCTCAAATTAAAAGTAAGTAAATATATTCACCAGTATAATGTTTATACCAAATACAGGGTTAGCAAGAAATAAGTTTCCCACTTCAGAGGGCTGTAGAATACGTTCTACTCGTCTAAATGAGATAAAATTTGAACTACAGATAATTCAAATGATGCGCTTGACATTTATTAAAAAATAGTACAAAATTTCACCGATAGATGGCGCTGTTATACACATAAAAACATTTAATATGCTTCATAAACTGTTAAAAAATAATAATGAAAAAGTAGCGTTACAACTCTTCAATATGCACTTCTTCATTTGGCATTCATTTGGAAGGGCAATGTCTACTGTAAAAGGCCAGCATGTGTACCAGATCTGAAGGACAGCATTAGGCGCCATATCCTTGATATTCCGACAGACTCACACCGGTCTGCTGTCGAAAATATGGTTCTGCGGATTAGAGCACATTGTTGAAAATGAAGAAGGGCATATTGAAGAGTTGTAACGCTACTTTTTCATTATTATTTTTTAACATTTATAAAGCATATCAAATGTTTTTATGTGTATTACATTGCCATCTATTGGTGAAATATTGTACTATTTTTAAATAAATGTCAAGCGCATCATTTGAATTATCTGTAGTTCAAATTTTATCTCATTTGGACAAATAGAACGTATTCTACAGCCCTCTGAAGTGGGAAACTTATTTCTTGCTAACCCTGTACTTTACGTGTCTAATGTTTAAAAAATATAATGGAATTTTGAATGATCTCTGATATATGTGAAATTTAAGGAGAACAACTAAAATAAGTTAACAAGCAGCTTAAAGTGTTTATCGCTCCTGATTAAATGGAAGATTCAGATTCATGTATTTCAATGTCAGGTTAATTTTTCTGAATTCCTGTAAAATAAAATGAAAAATAACATTGTTTTAACATTTATGATGTTATTAAGTAATTCATGGTCTTTAAAAATACTTTCCATAATTAAATAACTATCAGTTTTACTTCAATATTAAAATTAAATTTGCAAAATAGAAAAAAAAATCGATTTTTCACTTCGGTGCATTTTGTTTAATGTGAATTCTTCTTATGAAAATATTTGTTTGTTCAAAATTGTTCTATTACAGTGGCAAATGTCTGCATAGTCAATGGATTTTAAATAAAATTTCCAGTTTTATTTTTAAACATGAAGAGATTATGCTAGTATTTTAATATTTTGTCTAGATATATTTTATCACATAAAATAAAAGGGTAAGAAAATTAATTTCACTTGTATACTTATGTATTTAATTTATTTTACATTTTGAAATATTTCTATACATTCAAAATTAAATAATTTTTTTATGCTGGGTTAGTCTCTTAAAAATCATTTAAAAAAACTAAATTTATATTAGAGTAAATAGAGTTATATTTAGAGGATTGTAAAAAATCTAAAATACATTGTTTGGAAAACATACTTACGGTAATGGATTTTTTCTAAAAGGCATTATTTGTCAAGCTTAAATTTACACTCTGGATCATTTTCAAATTCAATTAATTTAAATCATTCGTTGCATATTTCTAATTGCTTTCACTTCGAAGTACCGCTTTTGTAAATATTTACAATTTACTTCTTAATTATATTTAATGCTTAGTTTATATAATAATAAACGTAAAATACTCATTTCATTTTAATACCTGATGAGATAATGGAAAATACTCTTCATTATTAACAATCTTCTATTTTTTCCCCAACATTCTGTGAATTCTACGCTACAACGTATGATATGCAAAAATATTTTAATACATTGTGCCGTTGTTAGCATTTTTTTAACTAACTTTAATTTCTTTATGCATTAAATTAAAAATTACAATACATGAATTATATCCCATGTGAATTGAAAGAAATATAAATTAAAAGAAATTAATATTACCACATTATTTGATATAGCAGTTATAAATAACTTATTATAATTAATCTTAAATTGATACTAATAAATATATTGAAAGATATATTTTAATATTGCATTAAAATTGGAATTAATTAACAAGTTATAGATAGTTTCTAAGCCATTGGTCTCCAAATAAAAACTATATTTTTAAAACCCGAATATTTCAGGTAAATACAATAACTATGGCAGTAAAATTTCGTAAATTAGAAGTAAAATATTTCTAAATTGGAAGCAAAATGTTATAATTTTTAAAATTTTTAAATGTTTTATTTAAATGTAATATATATGTATACATATACATACATACATACATACATATATATATATATATATATATATATATATATATATATATATATATATATATATATATATATATATATATATATATATATATATATATATATAAACACAATGATATATACTTAAGTTATTTTGATAAATTATTTCACGCTGTTTGAATCCGCAATTTCACAACTTCGATTTTCGATTCGATTATATTAATTCATAGTGAATGTTATGACGGATTATGTTGTAGTTATCAATTGGCAGTTTACTCTTTGAATTTTGTCACTGTGATTTGTCACATGCATTATGATTGAAAACGTTGTAGTTATGAATTGTCAGGTTATGTGTTGGGCTGTTTGTCCCCCTGCGATCTTAATATCCCCCATTTGAGGAATTCAGAATCTCATAGCTGTCTACCATATCACATCATATATGAGGACTTTAATTATTCCAGAGTCATTTGAATTCTAACTGTTGAAATCTTACGTATTTTAAAGGAAAATGTTTATCAATATATCTGAGATCCTTTTAAACTCATAATACTTTACGTGGTTACAAACAGCTTTTTTTAAATAAAATACTTCTCATCGGTATTTCTTAGACATTGAAATTTCTTAGACATAATTAATACCAAAGTAATGTTTTTATCAATTAATTATTTAAATTGTTATGAGAATTGCAAATTAATCCTTCAATATGTAATTAAGAAATATTACTTGATAAAAAATATCTGGTTGATTTATACTTAATGTAAAAATGTTCAAGTACATAATATAATACTTATTCATAAATACTTATTAACATAGTAATATGTTAATTCATATTTTCAACTGCATAATTTAATACTTATTCTTTAGTACTTATTAACATAGCAATATATTTTCATTTTTTCAAGTAAACAATATAATTATTTAATAAAACTAATGAACATAGCAATATGTTCATTTTTAAGTACATAATTATTTTATTTTTTTAAGTACATATTCACTAGTACTTATTAACATAGCGATATACTCATATATTTTTTAAAATTTCTATTTGTGATAAAAATGTTTTCTATTAAATTAGGAAGTTAAGAAATAAATGCGATTAATTAAATTTAAAATTCCTTATAATGAGCAAATACCAAAAATTAATTTAAAAATATTATATAAAATACTTTTATTTAAATTTAAAGTGTGAGTGGTTCGTAAGAAATGGTATTCATACTTGTAAATATTTTAAAAGTAAAAAATTATTTCATAGTAAAATAAAAGTTAATATCATAAGAAAAATATCCTACGTAGTAAAGACTGGAAATAAATATCATACGTTGTAAAGATTGGAAGTAAATATCATACGCAGTAAAGATTGGAAGTAAATATCTTAAGTTGTAAAGATCGGAAGTAAATATCATACGTAGTAAAGATCGGAAAATTGTTGATAATTTATAATAATTTGTAATTCCATTAAGTTAATAAAAATATTGGTTCACATAAGATTATTAATTGAAATTGTTTCGTTTTTGTAAGTTTAATTCATCACATGTATAAATAGTGATGTTCAATATTAAAATTTCATTTAAATTAGATTTCAGTTTTTCAAAAATCATCATGCACATTTCATTTTTCATTGTTTCAAATCGCAGAGTATAGTCTTATAAATATTCAGAAAAATGTAGACAATTTATAGTAAATAAAATAAGTCAATAGCCTTTTTCTGTTGATAAATAGAGTTGCTTTTCTGTGTCTTGTATAAATAATCTCATTCAGTTTCACTTCGTACGGGATGATTCAGCTCTTTGAACAATTACGAAACCGAGGCAAAATAAGCAGGGAAACAAAAGTATTTAAGGCACAAAAACCTTTTCTGTCACTGTGATTTTCTTAAGATAAAAGTTTAATACTTACAGACAAAAAGAAATACGTTGATATTGTTAAGAATATATGCAAAAAATAAATTACACAAATAATTTCCAAACGAAAAGGGTATATATATATATATAAACTATAATAAAGAATATAAGTTAATAATGTTTGACATGATCTGTTAATTTGAAATAAATTATTCGCATGTATGTGTATAAAATTTTAATATTTACATTGTTGAAATCCAGAAATCTTGTCTTTGAAATTGTTGCATTGTTTTAAAATTGAACTAAATAATAAATGTTTTGTTATTACAATTTTAATGAGCAATGATTATTTTAAGTAGATATAAAGAAGATCACAGATGCAATAATAAAAATCTAAGAGGAATAAACATTCGGGTAGTCTATGCTTTAGCCTTTTATTTTCCCTCCAATTTGGCATCACATTGGGTATACTGAATATGGTAATAAGCATTTGTTTGTAAAATTTATGTCATTTTTAAAATTATGTATCATTGTTTAATGTTTATGGCACCATTATGTTTTTCAAAGAAGCATGAAAAACTTTTGGCGAGGAAAAAATCACCAATTTTCGACAAAGGGCTTTCTAAAATATATTTTAATCAAAATTACACCAATGAAGTACATTTCTTCCTATGATTGAACAGTTTATATACTAATGTGTTTATAATTTAAAATATAATATATTTATTACTTCTGAAAATAAATACTATTTTCATTAAACTGTTATTAATGCATTATTTTGGCTTCTTACGAATTATTTAAAATTTATTAATACCATTAAAATACTATCAAAAAGTTATTATTTTTTATATTTTTATTGTAAATCAAATGGGCACGTACTTTATCCATTTGATGTATTAAGGTGCAAACACATTTTTATTAAAAATATTGAATAAAAATATTTATTAAAAATATTATGAAAATATTGAATGCCAATAATCAGAAACATCTAAAAAGTTAAAGTGCATATTTTCTTGTGTAAAAGAAAAATTAATAAATATAAAACACCTTAAATAGTTTTTCTACTCAAATTTTAAAATTGCATATCATATCAAAAAGAATCCAACAATAAAATTTTCTTTTATTTTTATTGATGCTTTATATATACATAATAGTCTTTAAAATAATTATATGTTTAGAAAGTCAATAATTATAAAAATTTTGATATTATATATAATAGTCTTAATATATATTTAATATCCTGGTAAAGCTGAATGCCTAATAAAAATTATATATAATAAAATATTAATTTTAAACCACTTGACAGAAAGATAACTTTGTTAGAGTTAATTGTTAGAGAGAGAACTTTGTTAAAGTGATTAATTGTGCGGAATTGAAAATTATAAAAGGTAAAAAACATTTTTAAATGTTAATACATTATAGATCATTTTCTAAATGCTGTGTAGAATGATGTCAGTTAGTAAAAGATAACAGGTATTTTTGAATTAAGGTTATAATGCAAGATGTTGCTGTTGTTGAAACTAAGAAATATTTGTTGCATTATTATGAAATTTTATAAAATTTGGAGTTTGAGTATTGAAAAAACTAAAATTTTTTTATGCTTGTATACATACATTACATTACATACATACAGTACAATACATACAAAATGTGTAACACATATTGTATAATGATGCATAATAATGATACTAACTTATAATGATTATAATACATAATGTATAATGATACATAATTCAATTTTATATTGGTGGCTTCATACATTTTGAGTTGTTCATGGCTTTGTTTTGTCATAATTGCTTTGTTTTGAGTGTAATGGCCTGATAATTACATTGGTAACTTATTCCGTTTTTCCTTTTTTATTTTGTTCTGTTCATTAAACTGAATTTAAATTTCACTTGTACTTTTGATATTTTTTATTTTAGCGTTTGATTTTCTAACGTTCTGAATACTATCGAATGCATAATTTCATACATTGTGTATTCAGTTCCTTTATTCCCAAGTGAATGGAAGATACTGAAAAAGCAATTAAAATTTATTTAATTCTTCTAGAAAAATTTCTGAGCATTTAATACACAAAAGAAATCAACTGAGCGTTAAATGACGGCTTAGTTTAGAAGTTTTTAAAACACAATTCAACCGTCAAACATTTTACTTCATTTGTCAAAGAAACTGCAAAGATATACGAACTAAATAGTTTTAAAAATATCAAGAAAATATCGAGTAATAAATTTCAAATGATACAAAATTATTTTTAAATTATTCCTAATATATATATATATATATATATATATATGTATATATATATATATATATATATATATATATATATATATATATATATATATATATATATATATATATATATATAACATCAAATTAAAACCGGAGATTAAATTACATAATATTTCAATTTTACGAAAATTTGTATTAAGCATATTATTTTTAATAATTTAAGTAATATTGCTATCTAGTGAGCTTATTTAAGTAGATAGAAGATTATCTCTTTAAAAGTTATTTTAGGAAAACATTTATTTGAATAAAATTTTCTTTGCAAGATTAAAAACAACTAGGAATGTAAGAAAAAATTAACATGGTAAACCTATAGAGAAAGGAGTAATTTTCTAAAACAAAAGAAAATTTAAGAACAGAATATTTAAAGGTAATTTTAAAATTAACTAAAATCAGCATCAAATATTATATGCAATGTAAAGACAGAAATTTAAATTACTTGAAGTGTTAGTTCACACACACATTTTTAGGGTTAAATATTTAATGCTCAGTAATTGAAAATTCGTTCATGAATCCAATGACCTAATTTATTAGAAATAGCCTTGATTCATTATATTAAATCAGAAATATTTGTTTTATTTTCCTTTTTATTAGTTTTAATAATATACAAAGCAAGAAGATTTGCAAGAAATCTAAGACATTAGATTTTTTCAAGATTCAGAACATTTCATGTTGTTTATATTTTAGGGAAAACAGTTTAAAAAAATATCTATTTAACATAAAATTTCTAAAAATAATTTCAATTTTTTATTCTTATAAGAATATGAGCTATTTGAATGAAGCTAAAATTATCTGTTATTATTTCACTTGTAATCATTGTACATATATAACCTCAAATTGTAATTAATTTTATTGAAACGCTTCATGTTACATAATTTCATTTTACAGCTACGCGTGATAATGAATCATGTTTAATTTTGTTTTTGTAACGATACGTAATTTGATGTATGCTTTATAAATGTTTTATAGATAATTACCCATATCAACGTTTCATGAATTTTAAGTGTATTTGATATTTTGTAACAAAATGTGTCCTTCCTATTTTCAAAATAAATTTTTTGCTTCATTACTTTTAAAAAATATTTTTTTAAATATTTATTTATAAATAAAGAATTTTATAAATAATGAAAAAAATTTTTTTAAAATATTTTTTTATAATTATAAAAAATATTTTTTAGCTAAAATATTTTAAATGTAAAATTACAATTGGAAATATTCCAAATTCATAAATTTGTTCACCTAAATTTTACAACAATGAATTTAATAGTATTTTTCATTGGTAAGAAATAATTGAATATTAGAATATTAAAAAGTGAAATTGATTGAAGTCTTTCAATAGAATGATGAAATATTTATCCGACAAAAGATTTTTCTTCTTTCTATTGAATAGTTTTAATAACTTTCAGATATTTGGCTTAAAGAAGCTAAATTAACTTATTACATATTTTAAGTAATTAAATATTTGCGGCAAGAAAAACACTGATCTTTACAATTCTTAAGCTGGTTTTTGCTTCTTAAATATATTATAATAGGCATTAATATTGCTTTATCTCAAATTCATTTTAGACATTGCATAAAACTAATAGATTCTTCTGTAATTAATTCACTTATTATCTCGAATAATAATTAATTTTCGAAATATGTTAAGAATAATTTTTAAACCGAGACATATTAATAAACTGATGGAAGAAAATAATGTTTTCCATTCAATTATTTCAAACAAAATAATTAATTTTATTTTATCAAAGTTTATATATGAATGTAAGGATTAAGCTAAATAAATATAAAAATAATATTTTTATATTTGTTTAGCTTACACTTAATTTGTTTCGTTCCTAATCATTAAAAACTTCATAGTTCTTGTCAAGGAAAACTTCTCAGATACAATTATATGTTAAACAAAATTACAAGTTAGGAATAAGACATTATATTAATATTTATTATTATATGTTATTTTCAGCTCTACAACTACATAAATAATTAAAAATAAAATTATTTTAAGCATCTTTATTTATCTACAGTTAACTATCCACACTTTGTAATGATACAAAATTAAAATTTATAATAAAAAAAATATATTTGCAACGAATTCATCGGATATGATTTTTAGTAATATAATATTTGAGATAAAAAATGTTGTAGATAAAAATAATGAAAAACATGAATGAAAATGAAATATTTTGTTAACGTGTTTAGAATCAAAACGTCATTTTAAATTAAATAAAAATATATTTAAATAAGATATGTATACAAATATTCTTGATCATTAAGTTTATTTTTTCGTATTTGCGTTTATTAAAAAATGATTTTAATGTAAATTTCACTCGTTATTGAGTGGTTTCAAATAACGCGGTAAATTATAAAAATAAATATGCAGAAGTTAAATTAAAATAAATATAAATTTAAATTTTAAAATTTAAATTATAAAATTTATTAAAATAAATTTATTAAAATATACATATATTTTAAAAGGAAAGGTTTTTCGCATTATGAGTAAGAAACTGTTTTCAGTTGATTAAACATTTTCGAATCTTCTTAAAATTACTGAAATGAGAATATATAGAAGAAGAAAATTGGAGTTTGTGAAATAATAATAATCAAGCGTAAATTTAGTATAGACGTCAGTAAAAGAATTTCCTAAGACCATTTTTATTTTGTTACATTTATAATGTGCTCTAATAATAGTTAATAAAATATACTTAAGATAAAAATAAAGATAATATATGTTGCATGACTATAGGATTGAGAACACATATATAAAATATCTTTATTTATTGGAAATAAAATGGTTTTATAATAAAATTAAAGAAAATACTTTTCTTTTTTTTATTTTAGACAATAGCTATATTCAATATTCAAAACAATTAGATCATATACTAGCTTCAAACTAAAAGTAAATGAAACATGTTATTCGTAATTTGATTCAATTTTCACAAAAACCTGTCTTTAATGGCTTATAATACCTTTAATATCAAATGTAAATTTAGTTTTTAAGGGGAAAATATGTTATTCAAATAAAGCCTGTTTTATATACATGTTTTCCAGAGAAATGATTTTTTGATAGGAAAAATATGACAAAATTAAAGTGATTTTCCGTCCAAAAGAAAGTACCAAGCATTAAAAATTTATCAACAGTTCCAATAAATAAAAAAATGCATTATTAAATACTTGAATACTTTAGAAATGGAATAAAACAAATAAAATGAAGTGAAAATTAATAACATTAACATTCAAATTTAAGTAAAATGCAATTTATGTAAGAGTTTCATATTCTAAAATTAGACATAAACTTGCAAAAGTCACCTTGATGCAACAAAAATTTGAGAAAGATATTTTTGTATGATTAATAATAAAAAATAATAATAATAATAATAATAATATATATATATATATATATATATATATATATATATATATATATATATATATATATATATATATATATATATATATATATATATATATATATATATTAAGTACATTTATTACACTGCAAAACGTACTTAATAATATGAAACCCGACTCTGATAATCGAGTTATTTTAATATAAATAATGTAAAATCCTTTTTATGTACAAAATAAGTTAGTAAGTATGTGATGAGAGAACGAAAAACAAATTTCATTTTTAATGATCATATTTATATGGACATTTAATACACCTCTCTCTCTTTCTCAATGCTTTAAAATTTATCTCAACACTTTGTTACAAATAATAGGTATTTTGCTTTGTCTTCAAGTGAATTATATAAAAATATAGAAATCCAAATAATAGAAGACTCAGAAATTTATTTTGTATTTGTAAGTGTTTCATAACAAGACACTGTGTTGTGTACTGATTTGGAAATACATACATTTCATTACTGAAGGTAATGGATTCGTTCTCGACATAATCGGAGATCCATCGTGTTCTGTAATTAGTAACGCTGCAATTGCATCATTTTGTGGTCGCAATGTCCTCCATGAATTATGAGTTTTGGTGATTGTAGAATCAGTCGGAGACATCTGCTTGGTTCTTGTTTCTAAATTCGAAGTCCAAACAATCTTCGGTGATATTGGGGGTCAGCCATTGTGTGTTTCAATACATAACATGCACTCAAGTCCACTCATTACAGTCCTTCAAGGGGAAAATATTTCTAGTGGTGAGGCATTATGAGATAAAATCAATATCATCCTTACCTGAGCTAAATGTTTTCGAATTTTTTGGAAATTCAGAGACAGAACACAAAACATTACTAAAATAGTTTGCTTTTAAGAAATATATAAAACATTTCATTCAGAAAATGTACTTAAATTTTTTAATTATATTGTAATACTAAAGTCGTTCGCACAATTAGAAAAACATTTTCTGTCAGAATGAAGCATTCTAGTATCTATTAAGATATTTAGGGTGTGGCATTGTTATGTTTTTTTACTTGGGGTTCTGTTTATTTTTATTAGTGACTTAAGAGTAATCCGTTGTTCACAAGCAGCTAATATTCTTTAGGCATGGATATTGCCTTTCACCACATATCTGTTCAAATTTATATTATTGTATAACACTACTCAATTGTAATGAAGAAGGAAATGTCTTAGAAATTCAATAGACTAAACCTTGCACTGACTTGTGAATTTCAGAAGTACAATATCATAAAAGATAAGCCAGAATGAGTATAATGCCATATATGTCATTTTATATCACTAGAAATTATATCACCCTACCTGTAACAAAAACTAAGAAAGCATTCTTTAAAATATTCAGGGAATACTTTACTTATCTTAAAGAAAGGAGAGCTATTTTTGGCAAAGGATACGGTATTCAAACATTTTATCTTATTCTTTTAATATGAAATTATAATTTTTTTGTCAATATTAATACCCACTTGATAACTTTGCTCGTTTCTTATAATTTTCTTCTGTTAAAATTTTCGTTTGAAAGGTCTTCTTAAAAATAAGAAGATTAAAAAGATTTTTCGTTAAAAATAAAACTATATTTTGCATGCTTAAATGTTAAATATTATGTTATATAAAATCTTTTTAAAAATATTAAATGATTTAGGATTGCTTAAAATGTTTTACAAGCAATAATTTTTCTTTAATGTATTCAAGTGCTTACTAAAATTCTTTATTAAAAGATAGATTCATTTAATAAAGATTTCATTTAATCACTATAGATAAGTGATTTTATTATGAAGTGATCATTTAATATTTATCTTTAAGAATGTAGTGAAAATTCATTTATTATAGGAATTTAAAAATTCCAGAATGACATATGTGCATAATTATAAAAACAAACTTATTGCTGAAATATTTGCAATTAAATTGCGACATGTAAATTCTGTTATGGAAATTCTAATGCAAGGTGTATTAGAAGATCTATTACTAGTGGTAATCTAATTATTTCTGGAACATAAGAATGTGCGGTAATGATTACATATAACGTTTATTATATAGAGTCTTATTAATTGTAAACGATCTTTGAATCCAAGTAACTGAGGAATAATTATAGATACAGCCATTTATGCTAGGGTTTCAGTCTATTTTAAGCAATCCTTTCACACTCAAGATCAGTTGAATATGGCCTTATCGGAAAGAAAGTTTGCCAGCTCTAATGTGAGATGTGACACATATAAGTAACTAAATTTTATATTTTGATCTGCTCGATTAATTATACTCAGTTTTAAGTCTCTATAAAGAGTTATCAAAAATCAAAATAATTATCACACCACAACAGTATTTGCTAAAAAAGAAAAAGCAGTGTCTTAAGCGGTAATCTGGGGTAATATTCCAATGATCTTAAATAAATATGAGTTTTGCTGTTTGACTATGAAAAATCGCAATAAAATTCAAGAATTAACTTTTTTTTGTACATGTTTCAACAATAGATAAAGTTGTTTACAGTTTTCAACTTTTAACAATACCTTAATCTGATATCTCTCTTTTTCACTCACAAATCTATAGTTTAAAATTTTTTGGTGTTGTTATATGTGTTATATAATGTCAATTAAAACATTCAATAACTTCCGTACTACAAATCTATCGTAAAATTTACTTAATTAATTTTCATAAAATAAAAATTTCCAAATATTTATGATATTTTAAAGAATATTTATGTTTCTTATTAATGACTTTATTGTTGTGTGCAAAAATATTTTCATAAAAATTATTATCAAGTGTATGTTTAGTGTATTTTTCAAGTGTATGTTCAAGTGTATGTTACTGCAATTACTAATTTTAATAAAAATGAGAGAATAACAAGTGAGAAATAAATTTTGGATATGAATATGCTAAAAGACAGAGTAGTTTCTTTAGAAACTGTAATTTGTCTAGTTAAAGTTAGAGTTTTCAAACTAATTTAATGAAAATATTTTCTTATAATTTGAAAATTTAGGAAACAAAAATAAAGATTATTTGCAATATTATGTTGTTTTAGCTGAAAACTTTTTAAAAGTAGTTAAAATTTAAATATAATAAAGTTTAATATTAAGAAGCATTGTATTTATTTGCAGTTTATTTTGTTAATTAAGTATGAATTATAATTAATTCCTCATTGCAGATTCTAAACCTAATATAATTTTTAAAATGAAGCGAGAAGTTTCAGATTAATTAAGTAAATCAATTCCATTTCATCTAAAATTTTCCAATATTAATGTAAAGGTTTTTATGTACACCTAATCTTTATATAGTTAACAATAAATGTGATATTAATGAATAAACTGATGACATATCAATGCACCTATGGTATGTTATATTTAAGCTTACAATATGTTTCCTAAAGTTTAAGTATTTTAGCAGGATTTTATTTAAAGAATGATATCTATTTGAAATGTACAGTAATTTAACATGAGCTTAATTATTTTGTCAGAGTAAAATATTTTTAATTAAAATTCTTTGCGTAATATCAGCGTTGATGATATTTAAAAAGTTTTTGTCATTTATATATCGTTCATAAATTTAATTAAAATTTTACTTTATCCCACTGGTGTTGTTTTTCAATTAATTTAGAAAATAATTGGAATACTTTTAATAAATGCAATTATATGTTTTATGTTCTTGAAATATGAAGAAATCAAATACTAGCAATTTAAAAGCAACTTTAGGAAAGGAAAATTAAAGAATTTTTTTTATATTTTAGTTTAATTAAAGATTTCAAATTAATATAAACTTTAAAATATTTTCAAATTTTAATTTCGAATTACTGTAATATGTAAATCAGCATTTCATTTTAAGAAATGTATAAAAAATTTAAAAAACGAAATAATATCAAATAAATTAATTAATAATATTCATTGTAATTTAACTCAATTCTTTGGCACAAATACCATGTAAAATAAATTATTAAAAATAATCCAAACTTTTCTTAAATAACTAGAATTTAAAGAACATATTTTTAAAACGCATTCGAAAATAATTCTAACACATGAAGGGAAAAAAGCAATATCTATTGGGATTTATATTTATCCACTAAAATTTAAGCTGAGACCAATGACAAAATAAATTTGAAGGCTTGGCATTTTTACATTCTTATGCTGAAAATGCTAAAGCTTATGTGTACTTATATTGGATAAGGAATTCTTTTCCACTGTCTGAAAAAAGCTATTTTCAGCATTTACTGTAAGCAACTTCCCTGTGGAAGAAGGAATGATCACATTTAAAAATCTGACTATATATATATGACGGATTTATTATTTTAAAATTTGCTCCTTTAAACAGTGTTAAATTCTCATTCAGCTTTTGGTAATGTTACTGTCTTACATACTACCTTTAAAAAATATTTTTATTTCTTTGAAAAATCAGAAGATTGCCGCGTTAACAATTGAAAATTTAAGCAAGCATTTTATTTGGAAGTTTAATATATATTTTGTAAAAGAAATTATTTTTACCTTAAAAATTTCAACTTAAACAAACATTTTATTAGAGTTAATATATATATATATATATATATATATATATATATATATATATATATATATATATATATATATATATATATAACTCTATATATATATATGTATATATCTATATATATAATATATTTATATAGAGTATATATATATATATATATATATATATATATATATATATATATATATATATATATAAACAAATAATTATTAAACTTACAATATATTTTTAGGCGTATATTTTCTTTCATTTCATGAATTCATTTAATTTTAAAGTTTAGAGAAGTTTATCTGATATTATAAAAACAATTTAGTTTTATCATACTTCAAAATGTATATATATATATATATATATATATATATATATATATATATATATATATATATATATATATATATATATATATATATATATATATATCAGTAGTAGCAATAATAAAAAAAGAGTATTAAATTTTTTGAAATAGCTAATTTGAATTTTATAAATTTTATTATGTGAATGTTAATAAGTAATAATCACAAGGTGTTTGTTTTATATAAAAGTGTACACTTTTTCTGAAATTTTTCATATGTATCATCATGTGATTAAGAATTACTTTTTTGTGTTAGACCAAGTAATATTTTTAAAGGCATTGTACTTTGCAAGGCGTGCTATATGATGCATTGCAAAAGGACTTTATATTAAATTTTTATTTTGAAGTATGATAAAAGTAAGTTGTTTTTATAATATCATATTCATTTCTCTAAACTTTAAAATTAAATGAATTCATGAAATGAAAGAAAATATACGCCTAAAAAATATATTGCAAGTTTTGGACCTACGTAATTTACTCAACTTACCATAAATTATATACGAGACCAGAAAAGTAATATTTTAAGTCATTAAATAAATTTAGCAAACGTCTGATGGTTCCAACTCTATAAAAATTTAAAAATAAATTTAAAAGTAAATTGTATCTTAAAATAACTATATAAAATAATGTTTAATCTTTATGAAATCGTTAATGTAATTTGCGTTAACAAAAAATGTTAGCATGTTTTTCATATTATTCAAAGATTTTAGTGCTCTGACTAAAATAGTAATGTCAAAAGTTGAGTAACTTTCGAAAACCCTAACCAGAAAATGGAAAATCTACTTGATTTTAATTTGTTCTTAAGGCTTGTGACGCATTAGTTTCGTATATAGTTAAAAATTAGAACAAACTTTGTTGTTGTTTCTTAGCTTCCTTGGCTTAGATAAACTAAATATAGACCAAGAGACCATGTAGCGTACATAGATAAAAAATAACACCTCTCTCATTCAACACCTCACAGAGCAACCAATAGAGTCAAAGATATCAGAGGGAGAAGCAATAGCAAAACAGTAGCAAGGTACATTTGTCTTCGCATTTTCACTGAACATAAGACTATGTGACCAGACCTAAGTCTAGCTAGAGTAGTCCGTGGAAGTCTTGGGCAGGAGCGCTGCAAGGACAATCAAGGTTACTCATCAGCATATCAGGCATGATCAGGAGAAGTTCATCAAGTGGTGTTAGTATTGGCCAAAAACAGGAAGTAAACCTCAGAAATACTCAATTTAATGAGCAAGATTTTCAATGGTTTTAACATTTACATACTATAAAATTATTATTGTATGCTTAATAAATGAAAACAATTCAGGAAGCATTACTTATAGTAGGTGCACAGTAAGCATTTAAAATGAATATTTAAAAAAAGTTAAATTAAGAGAAAAAAATTTTAATTTTGGTGTAAGCAAGGCAAGAGTTTTAGATTCGAAAGACTTTGCTAACAAATATTGCAATTTATATTTTGCAATTCTGTTCATTAAAGAAATTGTTGTTGTTGTTGGCTTATCCTCTTTAATGGTCTGACATGAGTCAGATCAACTCCATTAAATTGTTGACAGTTAGAAAGTCAATGACTTGCAAGGGATTTGAGGATAAATCCTCCCGGGAAAGCCCGACGCAATCCAGAATGTTTCGGTGAGGCTGGATGTTCACAACATTTTTTTACAAGTGGGATACATTTTCGTACCACCTTCAAACGATAAACATTTAAGATGTCCAGATGAGAATCTGCCCAAGGCAGTCTGAGATATTCGGTCACATTTTGTATCCAGAAGAGTTCCAGGAGATGTTCCAGAGTACCATTGGTGTGTTGGTGGAATTTACAAGATTGAATTAAGTCTAGATTTTTCATTAAAGTTCCTGATATATAAGTGATGAGTCAGTGGGCGTATCTTCCTCACTGCCCTCTTTGGCCAATCGATCTGCGGTCTCATTGCCACTAATATTTAGGAAGTTCTTAAAAATTTAAATCGTTCTTGCTTATTTAAACTAACCATAAATTAAATGCTTTGAGGTTTTTGTCTTTTAATCTATTGTTTACGTGTTAGTGGCTTAAATCAATGGAAAATGGCTTCTCAAACCGATGCTTTGGTTCTCTTATAAGAAATCTCTTAATTAACAAAATGAACTTTGACAATATTCTCAGATATTTGATGGTGAACATCTCCTAGTTTGCTGCCGCTGGAAGAATGTGATTTGTAGGCAGGCAACAAATTAGTTGACAAGTCTGATTTACAACGCCGTATCAATATGATATAACTTAGATGAAACATTATCTGACGTCATGGATATTCTAAACCAACGAGAATCGTAATAAAGTGGCGTACTCAGGACCTCAACTGTAAAGAAAGAAACAACCACTTTATGGTAAAATAAAAACTTAAGGTCTTTTTAATCAAGAACTAAAATGTGCAATGATCTTTAAGATAATTAAAAAAGCTAGATAATTATTAAAATCTAGAGTTTTATCTAGTATCAAGCTGTTCATAGAATGGAAATATCAAAATATTCACCACTTTAATGAAATGGATTTGAGCTCCTACGTTGTTACGTCACGTAACAGCACGAGCATGAACAAATGCGTGTTATACACAATTATTTATTTGCATGTTGATGCGCAAGATGGTATTAAGTCTGGTATTAAACAACTTCTGGTGTGTAACTTAGTAATTAGTATCTCCTTTAATTTCGATGTCAGACTATTTGATTTGACAAGCTTTATTTAGGATTTTTCTATAAAAAATTTTTATCATCATTATTTTTTATTCTTTCCTTTTCTTTGAATTTTTTTTCTGAATGATATTTTTTATTTAAGTAATGTTTTGAAATCTGTGTAAGTAATTTATCTGATTTTAAAAATTAATTAAAGTTTTATTTTGTGTTTATCTTAAATATAAAATTAATGAATTTAATGAAATAAAATTTAACTATAAAAAATATCTGTTCTTTAAAAGCATATGAATAATGCATAGTGGAATTTTCATTCAAGAAGGTAATTGCAAATTATTTCTCTGTACGAAAACATAATTAAATTTAAAATATATTGTTGTAAGATAAAAAATTGGCAAAACATTTTTCTTTTACGAAATAAGTCATAGAATATTTATTTTAACTGCTTTTATTTAAATTTTAAATTGAATAATGTTCAAGGAAATTAAAAAAATGCATTTACTGTAATTAAATTTTATATTCTGTCACCCTTGTCCGAATCAAACCTTTAAATGAATTCACATCACATCTACTGAATTTGAAATTTAATTTAATTAAAAATATTCAGCAGAAAGTAATACGAGATGAATTTAATTTTATTTATAATTATTTACATCTTTTTTTCTAGATAAATGCAATTTGCTTATTCAATTAAAGTACAACGTTTTCTGCTTAAAGCTGAAAATAAATGACAAAAATGCGAGGAATTTTCCCGTAATTGCTTTGCAGCCATGACGAAATAACTAACTTATGAATTTGCTTAAAAATAATTTGTTCCTAAAAAGTAGGTAGGAAACTAAAATTTCAGAGAGGTATTTCCGAAGTTTAAAATATTTTGCAAAAATAACAATTTGCAAATTTTAACGAGTCACTTTAACTATGCTTTGTAATTTTTTTAAAATAATAATCTAAGAGTTTAAATTATTTGTGGAGTTTGAAGTTTATCGAGTGTACATGCTATCGGCTTAGTTTAATCTTTTTCAAGATTATTTAAATGAAATTCGTAATTATGAATGCTTTTGAAATGCATGAAAAATGATAAGATATAAGCGAAAAATAAATTTCTTATTTTGGAAATTTATCTGAGTTAGAATACAGCATCTGATATGAAATTTAAATGCAATATCAGAATTTAATAGAAGAAACATTTTTTTTTCTGAAATTTTTGTTGTAACTTTTTTATTTTCCTGTTATGTGGAACATGAGGTAATATCCTTACTACAATAGAATTTCACAAAATATTCCGCTAAAACGTATTGGGTTAAAATAGTTAAAATAATAAGCAATGTTTAAATTTGAATACATTTATTTAGTTTATTAATTGGCAGAAAATTAAAATTATTCAATTTTAATTTTTTAAATATTTAAATTATTAAAAATAATTATGTTTCTTAAAGCATTTTTTAATAAAATTTTAATAAATTATTCAATATTTTGAATTTTTTATTATTTAAATTATATTGTGTAGTGTTGCATATTACATGAATTACATTATTGTATATTTTGCATAACGTTTTAAATTAAAAATACCACTGAATGTTTTGTAATCAGGATTATTTAAACAAAAATTTTTCTCCTTACGCCTCTGATTCTCAAAAACTAAATAATAATTTTGAAATGCATGTACTAAAAAATTGAACTGAATTACCTTCAGAAAAATTCCATATTGATTGAAAATTTGCAGCAATATAGTTATTAGATTTAAAATATTTATTAAAGAGTATTTTTAGCAGAAAAATATTTATAATTCAATTAATTTCTAAATGAGAATTTATATTTTGCTTTACATGGGCAAGTACATGGACTATACAATAACCAACACGTTTCAATAATTTTACTTGCACATTTTAAACTAATTACAATGTTTATAATTTATGTAAATTCTTTTCCAGTTTATTATTATTTATGATAAACTCTTAGAAAAAATGTGTTAAAATATTAATATTTATATAAAAAATACGCAAAAATCTTCAATATGTTTGATGGAGGCAAAATGCTTATATTCATTTAAAGATAACGAATCTTGTAATGAAAATTTGAGATTTTAAAAATTAAATTTCATAAATTCTGCAAAATAATTCCATAATATTTTTTTACATTATATAGAATAGTTTTAATACTATATAAACTTTAAGATTCATGAGAAAAATTTTATCCAATTTGCATCAAAATAAGGAGATATTAATTTTCAATTTTCCGAAGAATAAGCTAAGTTTATTAAATTACTCATTATAAAATAACATTTTATTTTATTAAAAAAATTAATTTCAGCAAATTAAATTACATTTTCCTTTTTATATTGTAGTTAATTGTTCTTAATAATTAAATACAACTGAGCATCATCTTTTAATTTAAATGTGTTTCCCAATATTATTTTGATATTTAATAAATTACTTGATTTAATGGATTTTATAACAAATTATTGATTAAGACTTATGTGATTGTTTCCACGAACCTGTCGTTTCCAGGATCGTTCAGTAATACGAAAGATCTTGGGTTTTTACTACACATTTATTTTACACAAAAAAAAACACATAACATTAACTACAGACACAAACATAATTTTAAATGGTTCCTTTTTACATCATTTGAAATACAAGCACTTTCCCCTGCCTGGAAACGGCACCTCCGCTACCCCTCGTCGTGTTTTCAAGAACAACGTTCCTTTTCGCTCCAACACACTCCTTCTCCGCCTCCTCCGTCTCCCACATCCGTACACAACGAAACAGAAAGCCATCGTCTGTCAAGTGTACGATTTTCACAACTTAAATAGATCAGAATTATTTATAAGAACTACAATTTGCTCCATGGTCATGGTTGTCTATTTGGTAAAAGCTTAATTCTCCTTAATTAAAGCTTAAAAGTTCTGTTTCCGTCCCAAAGAAAAAATGCCCATATACAATAAAAACAACTAGGATATGTAAAATTAATCGTTATTTCAATACATTCCAAGTGAAACAATTCTCATTGGGACTGAACTATGTATTATGTTATCAATTCTGTCTTTTATAATGCCAAAATTTGAAATAATCTTAGTCGGTAGGCATTTAAAGTAAACAAATATAATTTGCGAAGTTGTTCTGCTGAAAAGTTTTCATCAAGATCATTAAGAATATAACGTTTGATTGCCTGATTTTGAAAAGTTTTAAAATCCATGCTTCTTTAAAAAATACCTTATATAGTGCTCCAAAAAATTATAACCTCATCTCAAAATATCATTTTTTAAATCCACTAACAGAAAGAATGCCGATAAAACATTGTTTAAGTATATAAAATTATTTAATTACCTACCGCTATTTATTTTGTAATCGAATTATATATAACAAAGGAAAAATTTAGAAATATTAAAAAAATCATGTCAAATATTTATCAAACAAACTCACTAATTAATTAACTTTGTTATTTATTTAGTATTGTGGTCTGATTGCGATTTATTTTTGGATTTTATTTTGTACTGTGTGTGTAAGTAGAATGCCTAGGGGATTATCGTTAAACGAAAATGAAAAAGGTCAAATTACAGCATTCCGTCAAGAAGGAATCAGCAATCGTGAAATTCCTCGGAGCCGAGTTATTAACAATTTTTTAAATAATCCAAAACAATATGGGTCTAAAAAACGTCCAGGACATAAACCGAAGCTGTCAGAAAGAGATAAAAGACATATTTTTCGTGAAGCGTCCAATTCTTCTAAATCTTGTGAACAGATTCGTCGCACTTTGAAGTTTGAGGTCCATCGAGAAGCTGTTAGAAATGCTTTAAAGCGAAACATAAGCATTGTGAGAAAGAAATTGAAGCCAGCACCCGCAATTAATCCTGTTGATAAAGTGAGAAGATTAGAATTTGGACGGCAACACATGAACACAGACTGGACAAAAGTTAGTAAAAATGCATTAATAATTTTTCACATCATTACATTATTGACACAATGAGTTCATTTATTCAAGTTTATGTTTAGACCATTTGGAGTGATGAAAAGAAATGGAATCTTGACAGGGCCGATGGGTGTAGATACTTCTGGCACGATTTACGCAAACAAACAAAGTACCTTTCAAAACGGAATTTTGAAGGGGGAAGTATAATGACTTGGGGAGCTTTTATTGCCCATGGAAAGCTTCGTATTGCCTTCCTTCCGAATAAAATGAATAGTGAACTTTATCAAAAAATCTTAGATGGCTCATTGATCTCCTTTTTAGAAGAAAATGATGATATTTCTTTTACATTTATGCATGATAATGCGTCAATACATCAGAGTGTCAGTACCAGAAACTGTTTAAATTCGCGAGAAATCCCTGTTTTGCAACACCTTCCCCGTTCTCCAGATCACAATCTCATCGAGAACGTATGGGGAATATTAAGTTCGTCAGAATATACGACGAAAATAGACAGTACAGCTCTATTCAAGAGCTCAAAATTGCCATTAAAGATGCGTGGAATTCTCCAGAAGAAGAATTCCTGATAAATGTTGTAAATAGTATGCCAAATCGTAATTTTAATTTAATTCGAAATAAAGGAGGCTGCATTTGAAGTTTCTGATGTAAAACTTGTAAAATTATGTAGTTAATAAAAGAAATATTTTCTTTGAGGTTATAACTATTTGGCATTAATTAGTAAAAATTTTTGATTTTTGGTGATTATATTTTACAAAAATATTTCTCACAGAATAACAAACTAAAAATATTGTTTTATAATAATGTAATTCTTCATTGTAAACTGAAAAAAGTTTTGAAACATTCGAATTTATTAAAAAATTGATAGATATTTCAATGATGTTATAATTTTCTGGAGAACTTTATTGCTTCGTCTAAATAGTTCCTATACGGAATGATGTGGAGTAGATCTTACAGCTATAAATGAAGTAAATATTAAATTTATTTATGGTACAAGAAATTTGTTTAATGAAAATAGTTATTATTTTTTGTTTCAAAGAAACAATATATATATATATATATATATATATATATATATATATATATATATATATATATATATATATATATATATATATATATATATATATATTATCTAAATTTCTTTTTGAATCATTTTTACAAATGGAATGTTTATAAATTTAATATATACATGCTAAAGATAGACTAAGTTCAAGACATTGATGTTGACGAGTTCATTAAAAGTGAGTTTGCTAATAATTTGAATGTTGAAGAATTAAAGTCTGTTAATAAAGAATTAAAGTCTGTTGCCCCTAGACCACCTGATCTGGTGTAACATATCCCGTTATGTATCATTAAATTAGCCAGTGAGTTGTGGAAATCCAGTGTTTATTTCTCAAACTCAGATGGCTTTATTAAAGGAACTCGAAAGGACGGAATATTAATTGGCATTTCCGATTCAAGAATTAACATTCGGATCAGTAGTGCGTTAAAACAAATCCGAAATCAAGCAGGATAAACAATCCTATGAAGCATAACATTTGTAATTAAGGAGAGCATAATCATGACATAATCTCAATTCAATGATTTTTCTAATTTATGAATCGTTACAGAAAATTTATTTAATGTTTTAGTATAAATTTAATGTTAATTAGAGATTATTATTTTTAAAATCATCTTATTACTAAATACTTTAATAACAAAATCTTTATTATTAAAATCATTTTTAGATTTTTAATATCATTCTTCTGATTATGAAAACATTAAAAATGAAACATTTTTATAAATTTTTAGTTTTCTTTATATAGTTGCAAAACTATATATTGCATTAATAATAAAATAGCCATTTTGTTTAAATTCCATAAATTAATTCATAATTGTATTCTTGCTATTCCAAAAATATAAATTTTTTTTTTGAAATGCAGAAGTTATTTTAACGCAGATAATTTTTATTAATGTTCATAAAAATGATGTTTGTGTATGGATGTACATATATATTTTTTCATAGAGTCAGAAATTATTATATGCAAAAGTAAAGTATACATTTCATTTTTTAGTATTATTCAATATTATAATTTTATTTTTGGAGTATTATATTATATTTTACTTCTTACTTGTTTATAATTTGTTTTATTATATGTGTGTCGTAATGCACATGAAATCTTTTGAATAATGTTTGGTTTAAATTTTTTTAACTAGTTGTATTTTTTATCAGTAAACAAAATCGAAACTAAGTTTGCACTAAAAATCGTTATTAACCATATGCCACATAATTGTTTAAAATAAAATTTCATGCTGTTATGCCTCTATCAACTTCATTTTATGGTTATAAAATAATTTTCACAAGGAAAATTATTTTACATGATTTTGATGTAGAAAAATATTTGTGAAGTTTAACAGCAAATTTTTTTTATGAAACATTTCAGAATAAACTCTAATTTACTAAGCAATTCATAGAAGCAAATCACATTATTTTATGGTTAAGGAAAATATAAATATCGGAATTGTTTGATACTTATGTTTTTAAATTCTGTTTTTTATGTAAAGTATAATTATCATCTTGGAAATGATCTTTTTAAAGTATTATGTTAATTTACGCTCATGTTTCGTAAGTTATGAAAAATTTTTGAAACACATATTCTGGGTTAATTGTACACAAAATTAATACATTCACTTCCAAAAGTTAAGCACGGAGAGGAAAATGCTAATTTCCGGAAACCGATCAGAGTTGAAGAGGATGCAAATCGCTACAGAGGTTCATGGAAGTATGCAAATATGTCAGATAACAGCCAATCACGCTTTCATGTCAAGAAATATTCAAAAGGAGCAGTCTTATAAGATACCAGATTTATGAAGGGTTACATAAGTTGATTGTAAGTGCTAATACAATGTTTAAATCTTTCGTACAATTTGTTTTCAAGACATACGTGTTTCTATGACTTCCAGAAAACGAATGGAAGATTCTGAGCGCTAGCGTGCTGTGGGACGCATTGAAGCAGAACAGTCCACCTCAGATGCTGCTCTTTTCTTCGGCGTTCATCATTCTGTAATTTCACGTTTATGGAAACAATTCCAAACCACACAGACAGTTTGTCCGAAGGCCCGTAGCTGGTTGCCCAAGGGTTACAAACCCCGCGAAAGATCGATGTATTGCAATTTTAGCCAAGCGGAATCGCAGAGTGACCTCCATACGTGTGACATCTATGGATACAGCGTCTATTGGTAAGGTGATAGATATCTGCAGCTATTGTTCGCCAAAGATTACTTGTGAGTGGACTGTACACCCGGGTATCTCGAGTTTGTGTTTGTCTATCCATCCAATCAAGAGGGGCACGATTAAAGTGGTGTCAGGAACATGTCAATTGGACTGTTTCTGACTGGGGCTATGTCATATTTACTGATGAGTCAAGATTTGCCCTGGAGCCAGATGACAAGCTTATAAGGATATGTCGTGAATAAGGAACATGCTACCAGCCCTAAAACATCATTGTACATCACGCATATCGATGTACGATGAGGCGAAAGCACTATGGTGTGGGAGTATAGAGCCATAGAGCCATAGCCACACCATAGAGGCGAAAGCACTATGGTGTGGGCAGGGATATCATTAGGATACGACACCGACCTGCACATCTTTAAACGGGGTTCTGTGACGGCTGTCCAGTATCGAGATGAAGTCCTGGAACCCATTGTGAGATTGTAGACTGCAGCAGTTGGCCTTACTTTTGTTTTAATGGACGATAACGCAAGTCCCCATAGAGCTGACATCGTCATTGACTACCTGGAGAGCGAAGGGATTGCCCGTATAGCGTGGCCAAGGTTATTCGCCCGACCTTTAAACCCATTGAAAATCTTTGATGTGCTTTCGGCCATGCTGTATCTTCACGTTTCCTACCTCCAGATACTCTTATTGAACTGGAAACTGCTCTACAAGAAGAATGGATATTGCTTAGTTCTGCGGTGGTTGACCACCCAATTGAAAGCATGGTCACAAGGTGTAAACATCGTATACAGATGAGGGGGAATCACATACCCTATAAATGTCCTTTTCTTCATTTTATGCAGTTTATTTCCTCTTTATACATAATTCTGTTTAAATCTCCTGTATGTCATTATCTAATAACTTACAAAAATTTAATATTGTTTTAATTTTTGTATATAATTATTGATTTTATTTTCTGCGTAAATATAAATGCCAATTTTCTGCCGAATTTTGTGTCAGTCAAAGCAGTATTTGTGTTGATTTTTTTGCATTTTACTTCATGCTTAACTTTTGGAAGTGAGTGTATTAAAAAGTTAGAGCAAATATATTATTCAATATGAAATGTGCTATGTGAATTTTGATATCTTAAAATTTTAGTCTGCCATATTTAAGTTAAATTTGCAGTTATCACACTCGTGAAATTTCCTTCACCAAAATATTAATTTGATGAGTATCCTTCAGCATTAAGTTTTATCGTTCTTCATTCTATATTTAGACTGACGATTTTGCTTTATGAGCAGAGCGGAATCGGGTTTCATAATTGTCAGTAAACTATTCAGAATTCCATTAATAATTCTGAGATGGAAGCTTAGGAATTCTCGCGTCAAGGGACCAAAGGAAAATAAATCCCTGCGAGAAGACAATGACAGCGTGAAGTGAATATGTGAAAGTCGAACTGTGCTCGATTCTTCATTTTTAATTTCATTTTTTGAAAGAGGTTTTATGTTGAATATGGATTTTGTTACGGTTTCCCATTTTGATAATTTTCATATTATAAAATAAGTAGTACTAATCTTATTGCGTTTTTTGTCTCATTCATTCCAAACACTAACAAGAATTCCTAATGTATTAAAATGAAATTTTCTTTTGAATTAATTTCGGCAGGAATCTTTCATATTCATTTATCATAAAATATTAGAAAATTAAAAGTAATTTCTGTATTGCTAATATTTTGTTTTATAATTTTCATAATATTATTACATTTACTGTAATTGAATTAATGTATTCTATTCATACACAACCATTACGTAGAGTTTAAATTTTTATAATTTACATAGTTCTTAAATATCATATTCAATGTATTTACAATATAGTAAAGTTTTTTATAGCTCTAAATGATATAAGCCATTGAAAATTCGAAGATTTCTGTAAAAAATATGATTCAAATAAGTATTTAATGATATGAAAGAAAATGTAACAGATCCTTATGCAGAAATTTAATCATTTAATTTCTTAAACTAGAAACGAAGAGAAAAAATATAAAAAAGAATTTTTTTTGTAAAAATGAAGTGAATTTTTTCGAAAAAATGTAAGTAAGAAAATTTGCATTTGTTTGGTAAACACTATCTTGATTCACATAAACTTTATGGTTTTTCAATCAACTAGTTATCGATTTTTAAATTTTGTTATTGTATCAGAAAACAATAGTCTAATAATATATTTAATTTTTTAAATCTTCATTCTTTTATAATTACAACTGTTTATTAATGAGTTAAGCTCAATTTTTTAAAGGGTTTATTTTAAAAATATATTATTAAGACAGCTTTCGAATGAATTCAGAATTCCTTTTTTAAGCCAATAATAAAACAATTTTTTAAAAATTCTGCTACGAATATAATTTAATTAGTCAACAATTACATAAAAAGTAAATAGAAAATATAAATTTGTTATTTGTCAATTTATGAAGATAAGAGATTTTTATGAAGATAAAAATTTATGAAGGTAAAAGATTTTTTATTCATGTTTTACCAATAATAACATATTAATTGTGTTTATTATATAAAGTATATGCTTGTTGAATTTTTGAAACATAATATATTTTAATTACTTGAATTTAAACATTCTTCTAGTTTCATTAATTTGAGATTTATTTTAATTTAACTTAGCTTTAAATTCTGTAAAATATATCAAGTGCCTTTTACTTTTAAATTTTATTGAAAACTTCCTTGCTCATTAAGTGTTTAATATTATATAAGTCATAATATGTTTTATTTTTAAAATTTTCCTACAGTGATCAATAATAGTTTAATATGATATTACGATAGTAATTATAAATTATACTACTAGAATATATAATATTTTTATGTCAAATTTACTACCTATTTCTGTTATTCGTTATATTGCTTTCATCTATAATTAATATTTTCATGTTATTATTGTTCATATTATTTTAAACATTACTTTTTACATTTTAAATAAATAACTATTAAATAGAGAAAAGAAAAAAATTCTTCTAAGATACTTTTTAAATTTTGTAAATATAATTAAAGTATATTAATTCTATCTAACCTATAAATATTCATTAATATATTATATAAAATTTAGTTTAATTTAATATGAATTTAGGAATACTATTTAATTAAATAACTATTTTATTATAATTGGTAAATTTTTGGCCTATAACACATTGGCTATTTTTAATTTAATGCGATTTCTTTTATCTCAGTTTTGATTTTCTTAAATTTCTTAAATCATTGATTAGTTTAGAGAAAAATACTTTCTATTTTTTATTGTTTTTGAAAGAATTATGTAATATTAGAATGATATATTGTAGATTAGTAAATTTTTATAAAAAATATTTATACCATACTTTAAGCAAAAAAAATTAGGAATTTAAGTTAAATATATAGTATAAATTTCACTAGTCCAATTTGCATTCTTCTTTATGACTAAGCGTATTGATACTAGCATTCACTCTTATACTTAAAAATCTTAAATTTTAAAACTAAATAGTTTTTGAATACAGTGAAATTACATTAAAAGTTTGTATGTGAGTACAAAAAACACAAATTTAAATACTTAAATTTAAAAATGACAAAAATATATTTGCGTATATTTTTAGGATTTAACAAATTGATTAAAATTGTCTAAGCTAATAAAGACATTTATAAGAATTCTGTTCTATCATTTTATTTACGCAGGACAGTTAAACACGTCTATAAATACAGACATATCTAATGAGCTGGGAAAATCTGAATGTACCGTTCATGCGAAAATAATTTTACAAAATGTTTTATCGCAATAAAAAAATTAATACTCCTTTAAACGAATATGTTTTGTCATATATTAATTCAAAGTCTTTTAAATTGGAAGGCCAAATTACTAAAGGGCAATTACTAAATGGCTAAATTACATTAAGCCTAAATCATTAATGCATTTTCTATGTATTGGGAGACAGGATTTCATATGGAGCTACCATTATTGAAGGAGTAAATATCATTGTTCCAACTTCTTTAAAAAGAAAATGTTAAAAAGCGATTAGCATTATTCAAAGTAATAACTTTTATTGTAAAAATTCAAAGTCGTAAAAAAAGACTGGTAGAGATATTTTTAAAAACGTTTCTCAAAAAAAATCTAGAATTTGTTAAAAATCATTGTTAAATTTTATCACCATAGAATAAATGAAGTAAAGCTGAAAACATTCCTTTCTGGTATGTAACAGCATACATGAAGAATTCATTATTGATAATTTCAGGGAATCTGAATATTTAAAAAAAAAATTGTAAACTAATCTTAATTTAAATTATTGTATTCTAATTTGTTTTCCTAAAAAATTTAGTATTATGAAACATTAGTTATTCAAATGAAATTGCTTATGACAATTACACTTAAGCAAAAATGTGTTTTAAATTTGATTAGTTTTATTTCAAAGGATTTAATCGGTAGGACGATGATTTTGCATTGAATAAAAATAGATTGCACAAAAATGCTTTTGTTAGTTACTAACTAACAGATAAAATGACCATAAAATCACTCACTCCCTGTCATGTTTTTCTTATATATTTGGTCTCATTAATGGTATTTAATTTATTATGTATATATATATATATATATATATATATATATATATATATATATATATATATATATATATATATATATATATATATATATATATATATATATATATATATATATATATATATATATATATATATATATATATATATACATATATATATATATATATATATATATATATATTCTTATATCATACATGAAAACATGTTTATGTGCGCACACAACCTGACAAGGAAAATATAATGCTTGGAAGAGATTAAAATCTGTAAAAGGAGAGGATATACATTATGCTATACACTTGCTTTACATTATGTTTAATAATTTTTTGGGTCACACTTAACCAATATCCATTCATCGGCACATAAATATACAGATTTGTAGATTATGTAGATTTTCACTTAATGATAGCTACATATTCTCCCTGAAAAATATACTACAGTTCAAATTGTGCATATGGCAACGTATGCGAATAACATGCAGTCAATTTTCGAAAATTTTTCATTGATAAATAATCCAAGGCAGCATCCGGATCATTTGTAAAATATTTAAATTGATTTGTGCAGTGTCGTTCTTCTGATAAAAGACTATTAGCATTCACTAATAAAAGGGAAATTCCACCAGGTGGAAGTGATGGCATACAAATCGAAAATCGAGTTATTATATTACCAACAATGTAGATTAAAGATTATTTGGTATCATGAAAGTTTCAACCCCTAAGTATGTTGTTGTCTCATGAATCTACCTGCCAAAGTTGATTTTGGTATGGATGTATCACGAGGTCGTAATCAGATCCTTAAAGGCGGCTTTCATTACTTAAGGAAAAACAGAACTCAAATTAAATCATCATGGTGTCTTCTTCTTGCCAATCGAATACTATGCGTAGAAGTTTATTCGTGTCTCTTTCTTAATCACGCCTAACGGAGAAGTTTAGATGCTTCATAAAACCCATAGGTTTATAAAGGGAGACAAGACTATTAGGTCTTAGACTGTAATAGGTAAATAGTTGTCCCGATTGATATAGAAGCAAAAAAGTACACTGTATTTGCAGCAAAATCACAATGGAAGTGATACATAGGATCGCGAGCATAGGCCTAATGTAGGATTAGGCCTATGCATAGGCCTAAGTAAGGATTAATCACCTTACTTATTTGCATTTCTCCCATACTGACAGCACTATTATCTCTTGAAATTGGCTCATCCCCTTATTCTCAGCATCTTTGCCAGGGATAGATAAGTAAATACAAAAATAAGTTTGGGTATATGTTGGTACATACAGTCACTGAGCGAAATATTATGCACATCTTTAACAATAAATAATAAATTTTATGGACTTTACATTTAAAATGTCAACGTCAATAGAAATTATTTCTTCATTAAACAGTAAAAATTTCATATATTTAGCAATAAATATAGCAAATTCTATTCAAAAGTATTAGGATCTGTAATTAAGCACTAAAATATGCATCTGTAAGTATTTCTTATTAGTAACAATAAAAGGGATATCATTATAACAATAAAAATACAGCAAATCCTTTTGTGTGAACGCAATATTATCTCTTCTTTTCTCTGAAATAATTTAATTGAACTTTTCCAGATTAATTACATTGATAGAAAAATATCAAAATTATTATAATACACTGATTACGACTACACGAGTTTTACTGAATTGAATGATATTGTTGAAAATTATTGATCCTAATCACAAATATCATATATAAGTGGGTATTTTTTATAAATAAATGAAGTAAATAGAGAAAACAAAATAAAAAATGGAGACAAAACCAAATAAAAAATATTTATTTCAAGAACGATTCATTTTCTCAAGCAACGATTTTTTGTCCCTCTATTATTCAAAATCTCTTCACGAAATGATTGATGCGTTAAAGGTGACACCTTAAGTACTCCAACGACTATTTTTTATAATATTCATATCACTTTGTTCGCCCATCAAATAATTTTACTGTAATTTAAATTTTTCCGAAAATGAAAAAGTAAAAATCCTTTTATGAATAATATTTTTCAATGCAATTCATTCTGTCTGTGCTTAAATTAAAATTTAAAATTTATTTATTTTCGTTTATTTTTATTAATTATAAATTAAACTTTATAATTTATGAAGTTAGTTATTTTGCATTTATTAAATAAAAGATCAAACTACAAAAATAAAATACGTTTTACAGTGTGACAATTTGAATTAATATCTTAAAATGAAAATTTTATTTTAATTTTTAAATTACAAATATATTATTAAAAATTTCTAAATATAAAATTTTAGTTGCGAATGAAAGCTATATATTGCAGAAAATAAGGAAACTGATTGGTATATAAAAAGTCTTGAATCATTTTAAAAAGATAATATTAATAAATCATTGTTAAAATTAAAGATTCATTGCAACATTAAAGATTCATTTTTAAATGTATAAATATTGGTAGATATATATCTGTATCAGAAATTATATATATACTACTGTAAAAATTCTGTAATATGTATAAAATTTCTAAGTAAAGCTTTCTTTTCAAGTAGTTTTTATGCAATGCTGAAGCATTTTTAAGTGATATTAAAGAAATATATTATTCTTATGTTGCTCTTCATTTTTTAAAAGAAAATTGATTAAGTTTTCATGTATAGTAACAATTTCATGGCATATGTATTTGCTTTTACGCAAACATTCATGAGATTAAACAACAAAATAATATACTTATAACAGAACACATTTCTCCGAAAGTAATTTCTAGAGACAATCTGAAGTATGCACACTTTGTTAGCAGTCATTCACTTACACTAAAATTTAAGTTTATATCAAATATACTCGAGAGTAGAAACGGAAGCCTGTAATCCATCTAGATAAAATTGTAAACTAAATTCTTACACTAAAGTTCTGTAAGATATATACATTGAGTCCAGATTTTAGAGCTAGATGATGACATTTAGATAGTTTACAAAAATTACTATTGAATAATAAATGGTGTAGTTCGTAACATAAATTGTATTAAGTGACTCTTTTGCCTAGAGTTCTTTTCCTTTTAATGAAATATTTTGATGATAAAAAATTTAATTCAAATTTTTATAAATTATATATTTATGGTATTGTTAATATATGATATCTTGAAATGTTTTCTGTATGGAAAAATATACAAATTCATTAAATATGGGAATGTTACTTTTAGAATATTTTTATTATATTTAATTTAACAGGTTCTTTGATAATTTAACTGTTTGAATTACTTTTAATAGGGAAAGTATCTTTTTACATGAGTTGAAGAAAATGTTTTATAATAGTTTCAATTAAATTACAGCCTAAATTAATTATTTTTAAAATAATATTTAAAATAACACTCTTTTTAGTCAAATAAAAACACGTTAGCAGAAAATAAGCAAAATGAAATATAGGTTATTATTTGTTTATAAGTTTATTTTTGTTTTAATTCATAGGAAATGAGATGGTTGCAAATTCACACATTCCTTAGAGTGAAATATAGTTCTAAATTAATTACTAAAAATTACCAACATATGTGTGGGATGCTTTCAAAGTGAATTGCATCATGCGATTTCATTAATTAATTGTTAAATATTCTTAAATATCAATTATTCCTTCAGTATTTATCAGAGTTTTGGTTTTTAAATATATCAAAAGATGAAATAACGGCATTAAAATATTAAAATAAGTTTAATATTGCAGCATATTTTATCACAAACTCATAAGAGTTTATTTGAGTAATTGAATAAATATTTTTGAAATTTATCATTACTAATACAGAAACGCATGTAGAAAATTTATGCAATACTATAAGAGTGACAACTCGCATTTCTTATTCAAATTTTATATATTTCACTTTATCAACTGAAGATCAACGAACACCGTGGTAAAATATATCTGCATGCATTCTGTTCAGATTGCTACATTTAAAGGTACATACATAATTTCACAGAGGCAAACATTTTTATGAATTTTTACTTCTTGACATTTTTATGAGATTATAATTACCTGGAATTATGAGTGCAAACAAGCTGAAACTAAGCCGAATGTACTAACGGCAAAACGTGGAAGCTTCCCATATGGCTTCTTCAGGTAGATTTTGGAAAATTTCAATCTCTCTTCGAATCTTACGTTAAATTTTTGAAATGTCTTAGTGAACGCTATGGACGAAAGTATAATCAAGGATTTTGAAGTATTTACAGTAAGTAGCTCAAAAAAATCCATTATATAAAAGTAGCCCATAATTAACTGTAAAGAGCAAGACCATTGAGCTTCTCAGGGTGAAAATTATAAATCGTTAACCTAAAAAAGAATATGAGGAATTTTTGTTTCAGCAGATATTTTTTACTTCAGTAAAATTGTATTCATTTGAATTTTCAAAATGAGGTCTACAAATGTTTTGATGTATTCGTTTCCACCAGTTGCTTTTTGGAATGAATTTTCGAAACGTAAACAAACGTACAGATACATATATGATATTAATTAAATCTATAAATCTAATGAATATAATTCATGTCAAATCAAATGCAAAAGGTTAGAACGTTATCATAAAACTAATAAAGTAAATTAAAAAATGAAAATAAATTTTGTTAGATGAAAACATGTAGAACTAAATTTTTAAGGTTTAGATACATGAAAAATTTCCACTTGCTTTTCTCATGAATGTATAACATTTTAAAATTATCTTAAAACTACACTAAAAGCATTTTGTGTATAAGCTACTATATATATATATATATATATATATATATATATATATATATATATATATATATATATATATATATATATATATATATATATATATATATATATATATATATACATATATACATATATATATATATATATATATATATATATATATATATATATATATATATATATATATATATATATATATATATACATATATATATATATATATATATATACATATATATATATACATATATATATATACATATATATATATATATATATATATATATATATATATATATATATATATATATATATATATATATATATATATATATATATATATATATATATATATATATATATATATATATATATATATATATATATATATATATATATATATATATATATATATATTATTCTACTAAATCACGTAAATTCTTGCTTGTTTACCTTAAGAAACTTATTATCTTAAGAAATATAAATTGTTAGGAAAATTCGGTAATAAATTGTAAGCAGAAACCGGAAACTTGTGTGAAAGGAATAATCGTACCAAAGATTTTGAAAGAAGTCTTTTGAAAGGAGTCCAAGTAAAACACAAAGAAACTGGTATGGAAATTAGAATGAAACATTGACAACAGATGGCAAGATGAGGGGCGAAAGTGCTGAGTCATGAAAGAAAAGAATCAATTTATGCATTTCTAGCACTTCAGCTTTGATCCGCAGTACCTTGTCTTTAAGCAAAATAGATGTGACATGTGAAGCTAAAAGGATTTAGAGTACTTCTCCTCAAGAAAACTGCTTATAGTTGTAATGAAGAAATTCCAATCCAAATAATATTTTGTGCCCTAACTTGTTTTCATTGATACAAAACATCTTATAGAGAGATAAAAATATTATATATTGGTAAATAAGTTATTCTAGGAAAAGTACTTGTGTATTCTTATATTAGCACGTAAATTTGGTGCATTCGTATAAATATTTTTGATAAAATATATTTAAAGTTAAATAAAGGATTAAAACAGCGAATTAAATATATCTGAATTAAATGTTGCTTGATTTATTGAAACATATTTAATTTAAATTAAATAACAGAAAATCAAAGAAAAGGACTTTTATTAGTTTTCTATTTTTAGTAGAATCTTAGTAGAAAAATTTAAATTGAATATGTAAAATTGGATAAATATGTGTAAAAGGAATCTTTAATGTCAAAATTTAATTGAAACTAATACTGAACTAACATACAGGAGGACACCAACATACAAAAACAGTTGAAATTCGAGTATACAAATTATTTTTCAATCATGTTGATAAATTTGTAGTAGCATTTTAATAATCTAAGCTAGTGATTCTCAAATTTTTTTGTCACGGCACACTTTTAATGATTCTAAAATTTGGTGGCCCACAAAGAAAAAGGCAAGTATAAAACTTGCTTGTTTTCCTGTAATTGATTGTTTAAAATAGATTATGATAATAATTTTGAATGCAAAATAATGTACGCAAAAGTGCAGAGGTACAGTGTTTGAGAGTCACTGATCGAAGCATGCTAAAAATAGTGTTCATATCTGAATAATATTTTTCTAATTAAAGAGGACCAAATTTGCTTTTATTCTTCTCAGAAATCATATTATGTTTTTTAAAAGTTGATGAATAACCACTGTAAAAAGCGTATCTTCTGTAATTATCAATTATTTAAATTTACGTGTGTGTCTAGTGCAATTAATTGACTTGGCACACATTTGCTGTTCTTTTCTCTGTTATTTTAAAATTCTAATTTCAAACTGTAATCAAAAGTTAAACAGAAAGGAATTTTCTACAACAGGGAGGATTTTCTACCATTTCAAAACATTTAGACCTCAAACTAAAGCATCATTTTTCTTTAAACAAGATACCAAAATTTGCTATAATGTATATATCGTTATATAAATACGTCATTTTGATAAAAATAGAATGTCTTTGGGAAATTGATCCAATGAAAAAATGTATTTTGTAAAATACACACAAACCAGAAATTTTCTTTCAACATGGCTGTTAAAGGAAATAAACCATTAAGAAGGAAACAATCTGTAATATTTTTTAAATATTGATAATTGTAATTATACACTTTTGAAAATTTACTGTTTATACTTTTTTTCATCCTACGCCCATCCTCGGCATCTCTGTCATTAATCGACGAGCAGTCCAGTAAAAAGATGAACAAATATCAAAACAAGAATAAAGTTTTTTAGAAGCCTCAAAATAGTCTTTAGTCATAAACTTTAAGACTTCTGGGCAGTTCTTGAGGTGAGCAGCATCCATATCATCATGATTGCACAATGGACAACGAGCAGAGTCCATTACACCTATTGGATGCAGATGCCTTTGTAAGTAGTCATGTCCAGTTGTCACCCAGAATGAAGCGACACCAACAGCTCGTGGTAAAGAGCCAGGGATTTTATTGTTCCCATCAAGTAGAGTTATCCATTGCCTGGCCATCAAGAAAGGGAAACTCTGTCATCATTTGCTTTACTAAGGATTACACTTTTGATGGTACGCAAAGACAAAGGGGTATTTGGCTGGGTCATAAGGGAAGCAGCTTTCCCAAGTCTGTCTAATAAGGCGAGTTATGTAATTCAAATTTATGTGCATATATCATTGCATAATATTGTCTATTGATATAAAATTAAATGATATTTATGTATACAAAATAAGTATTTACACTTTTCATCAGGTTTTTACCATAAAATTTGATTTGCACTTCACAAACATTTCTTTTACAAAGATCTTTTCTTGAACTTAATATTGTTAGTGAGATATTGGTTTTGATAATTTTACATTTAGCATGGTTTTAGTCATCCCAATTTTTATATTATATTTTTCAGTAAATGTTTCCTTTATGTTGGTACCCATGGTTGTATAGGGGTCTTTTAAATTCGTACTAAATGTTTTACTCATTTTATTATTTTTTTAGATTTAATTATGAAACATGTAAGCTGTGTTTTGACCAGACAAATTCAAAAATTATTCATAGATTCCATTTAGGGATTTTATAACATAAAATTAGAATGACTTTTATTTTTCTTGAATACAGAACACCTAACATTAATATAATTGTTAAATCTTTTTTAATTTTTTACTCACTTAGTTTTGGTATTTGATATTAATGATAATATATTAGAAATAAATAAAAGTTACTTGAATATCGTTGAATAATGGTTAAAATTCAATAATAAATCGCATATAATATTTCCCGTTCTGTAAAGTCCACATAGTCATCAATTAATCTTATTAAATCTAGAATAACTGTTCTTATCGTCACTCTGATAATTTATCTGGATTTTTGATAATCCATCTAATATTTTTCTCATAATATATCTAAGTTTTTTTTATTATTATTTGAGTATGATATCTTTTCTTTTCTTATTTTGCCTTATTTTAGAATTTCAGGTGAAATCTTTTTCTGCTGAATGTATTAAAAACGGTTAGATATTTTTTGCACTACGGTTAGATATCCTTGCAAAGTTATTAAAACTTATTTCCCGTTCATTAACGTGTCTGAAACTAATATGACATTTTAAGTATTCATAATGAGATCATTTCTTCTTTCGGAGATAATTTGCACAGTTATGTTCTTAAATTGATCCTCACTTGATATTTAGAAGCATAACTTAATCATGTCTTTTGTCCCTTTATTTAATCTTGTCTCTTATTTTCACTTTCTTTTATCTCAGCTTTGCATGTATTAGTTATTTCTTATCAATTTTAAAATAGAAATCCTTTTCAAATTCAGTAGTGGTTATCAGCATCACATTTATTAGTTCCTGCTAAAAATTTTAAAGGATGTTTTTCATTGTAATATAAAATAAATTTCAAAAAGAATAATACTCTATAAAATAATTACACTTACATAATATGTTATTTTCTATTATATAATTTATTTATAATTGCTGATTCACATTTGACACGTACATTAAGTTTTGTAAAAACTGAACTAGTAATTCAACATTCACGCAGTTTTAGGAAAAATTTTATATCAACGTTCATTGTTATGTGTTCAGAAAGTATTTCGTACTATTTTCTATGTATATGCCATTAAATAAAAATAAGAAATAGTGTTTTTGTAGCAAAATACAATCATTACTGAAGAGAGTGATGTAAACTCATAAACTTAATGAAGAAATTTTATTAAAAATTAAATAATTTTCATTTTTTATTTTATGTCAAATCGGCAAATAGTTAGTATCAAATAAAATTAAAAAGAAACTTCAGAGATTATAAATAGCAATTGTGTTCGGAAGAAAATAATTTTGACAACCAGAAATATTTAAATCATATTTAATCCGAATTATATGCTATTTGTAAAAATGAAAACTTAATCCTAACTAACAATCATTACTAAAAAAATTTAATTGACAGAAATAATAAAAAGTAGTAATCATGTTTATGCTATTATTCTATTTGCAAATTTTACATAATCGGATTAATAGTTACAAAAAGCAATGAAAAGTTGAAGTTGTAAACAGTAAAATTAGCTACAACTGTAAGCTGGTTAATATTGCGAAAATAACAAATAAAAAAGTTACATCAAATTAACAAAATTAATAAAAACTACATGGCATTAAATTATATTTAAATTAAATCCTTTTTGTGTATAAATTATAAATGTATTTGGCTAGTCTAAACATCGTAATTCATAGTCCGCCATATTTCTCTCTCAATTCCTGAAATTTCAAACTTAATGAAACAATAATTGTTTCTGTCACGAAGGAAAATATTTTTATTATCATAAACTACTCGAAAATCAAAGTTTAAGAAGTTTCGAATTTGATTGAAAACTACATAACAGATTTTCAATTAACCACGCTATTCTAATTAGCAGATTAAACGACAGCTATAACCTAAAAGAATTTGCTAACAATTTTTCAAATACGAATTAACTTTAGTAAATAAGCAATAACATATATACCCTTTCTAAAAATAATTAAAACGTTTCTTAAGTTATGATTTATTAAATTACTTTACAAATTAGTAACGATAGGTAATTAATCTTCTGACAGAGCGGGGATATTCTTTCATTGATCATTAAGTTAATTTAGTTTAATAATTAACTTGTATAATCCGTCACATATATAAATCAATTTTGGAACTTATCTTTTTTCCATTCAGTGAATACGTCTACTTAACTTGAAGTTATATTAATGAATAATATCTGTATGGCATTTTTTTACATTTATTAAATTTATTATACTATAACTTGTACCATGCATCCATTTATAATACATTGTAATATTCTAATACAATAATCCGATATTGTACTATCAGGTAAAATATTTATATGCAAATGATAACATTTTATATTGTAATCCATTTATATATCTAGCTGTAATAATTAAGAATTATTAGAAATGCAATTAACTCATTTTTAAAAAGTGGTGTGTGTTCACTTGTATGTTAGTATTTTTAATACCATTAGAATGTTATTTATAAAGTAAATAACTAATACCTAATACGTTAAATCTACATTTCCAGCTTCTACAAGATATTGAATCATGCCTCATGTATTTTACAAGAGTCCACTGAATATCAAATGAGCTATTGAAGTACTTTACTTTTACATATTACATTCACATAACGCGACATTTTTATTCACCCAAAATAAAATAAAAGTTCTCACAAATTTTCAATACTTTATATTACTATTTTTAATATAATGAAGATCACAGATTATTTAGTATGTATTATGATATTATTATTACTCCAAATAATTCTTAAGTATTTTACTACACAAACTTTTTCACATACATAAAGATTGAACAGTTAAAGAATGACAGTAAAACATATTTTCAAGGAATGTAAATATTTATTGTTGTTTATGTAAATAAAAGGAATTATTATTACAGATGATTGAATTAGTTATTTTGGAGCAGCTTTTGCATTTGTAATATGATGAGCACATATGTTTTTGTGTATTATATTTATTGTAATAGAGAAAATTCTGAAAATTGAAAGCGTTTTATATTTTTTGATATATTTCTTGACACTATGTATGTAGCTAATTTATTAATGTTGCATTTAATTAAATCCTCTAAAAAAGCATGAATGAGCAGTAGCATTAGCCATTTTTGAATTGTATCATATATATATATATATATATATATATATATATATATATATATATATATATATATATATATATATATATATATATATATATATATATATATATATATATATATATATATATATATATATATATATATATATATATATATATATATATATATATATATATGATATATATATATATATATATATATATATATATATATATGATATATATATGATATATATATATATATGATATATATATATATATGATATATATATATATGATATATATATATATATGATATATATATGATATATATATATATAAATATATATATATATATATATATATATATATATATATATATATATATATATATATATATATATATATATATATATATATATATATATGATATATATATATATAAATATATATATATATATATATATATATATATATATATATATATATATATATATATATATATATATATATATATATATATATATATATATATATATGATATATATATATATATATATATATATATATGATATATATATATATATATGATATATATATATATATATGATATATATAAATATATATATATATATATATATATATATATATATATATATATATATATATATATATATATATATATATATATATATATATTTATATTTATATATATATATATCATATATATATATATATCATATATATATATATATATCATATATATATATATATATATATATATATCATATATATATATATATATATATATATATATATATATATATATATATATATATATATATATATATATGATATATATATATATGATATATATATATATATATATATATATATGATATATATATATATGATATATATATATATATATATGATATATATATATATGATATATATATATATGATATATATATATATATATATATATATATATATATATATATATATATATATATATATATATATATATATATATATATATACCATTTGTGAACAAATTATATTATAAAATTTTTTTCAAAAGAATAAATACTTTACTTTATTTATTTTATAATAGGGAAGTCATTGCAGATAATTATATCCACACATGTGCAAATCAAATTGATTATCATATTGAATATGCAAGTACAATTGTTGTTATCAAATTACAAAATTAACAAACATTCAATTCTTTGTTATTTTACATTTGAAACCGTGTAATTTTTTAAAAATTTCATAATTAGTTAAAAACTATAAATTAAATAATTTTTAAAACTATATTATTAAAATTCTGAAAATTAAAAAAAATCCTAAATTTTTAAAATTGAAAATCATCGAATTCTATATAACTATTTGTAAACATTACATCATGATGTTAAATATTTATACGGGGAAACAACAGTATGTATTAAAGAAAATTTAAATCCAAAATAGAATGTAAGAAATTATGTATCTATTAAATACTTCAGATTAGTTATACCTAAAGATACATAAGCAACTCTAATATGTCAGAAAGCTCATACCGCAAATACATACATCCCTCAGGTAGAAACAAAAGGTAAATATTTTAAGGTTCTCTTAGGAAATGTTATTGAGCTACACTTTAAATAGTCACACGTAAATTAACTCATTGAAGAGAAGAAATACGAGACTATTTCTAAGATGGTATTTTGGAGTTAAAGTTATGGAAATACCATGATAAAGAGTTACAATAGCGTTTGTTAAATACCTTTAGAGGAAAAGTCATTCATACTACAGTGAAATTAAATTTTAAATGACTATACAGTAATAAGTAGTTTCTCCCGATAACTTTTATGAGGGAATAAAGTAACTAAATGAAATATTTATGTGGGATTATATAAAGTAACTTTATAAATTAGTACTTTTTAAGTGATATAGCTTTAAAAGTAAATTTAACTTTATGAACAAATTTGGAAAACAATAAGATAATATTAGATATTTTTATTACCAGAAATAAATCTTACATTTTCAGAAAATGATTAAACAAAAAAAGGAACTACACATTCAACGATAACCTTATTTCTAGAAAACAGTTCCTTAATTTGAATAATTTCAAAGAAGTACAGAGCATGATTTTGAAAAAATGAGACACATTTCATTACATTTTAGTTTTTAAATAGTTTTTATTAAGTGTGTGAAAATCGCTTATACTAATTTATATTTTTAACTATATTTATACTATAAACTGATTATATTTTACATATTTGAGTAAAATATAATCAGTTTATAATATAATTTGAGTATATAATATGAGTATTTTACATATGTGATTTTTATTTAATTTTTTAAATCTTTTTATGTTTATATTTGATGTCAGGAATGGAAAAGGAAAAATTATCAATTAGTTCTAAAAAATAAATATTTAGTATTTTTCATGTACTAGATAAACATTTTTAAATTATTTCATGTATTATTTATGAATTTAGAAGGTTATTGTTTTTTCTATTCATATTCCTATTAATCTTTTTTTTCTTTGAAGAATTTTACTTAACTTTACTTTTTTTAAATGTGATTGAACTAAAACATTTATTATATATAATTTCCTTACAATTAAGAATAAAAATAAAATGTACGAATAATATGTTTTAATATTTTGTAAAAATAAAATATATATTTCAACTATTACCGAATAATAATCATTTTCAAAAAATATTTTTCCTTACACCTTCTGATGCTGTAGAAATGGCAGATGCATTGTCGATGATAAAAAAACTACAATATGAGAAAAAAGTTAAGAAATATGAAAATCTAATTTATTTTAGATATAATACTCATTATAAAAGTTAATTAAACGGAAATACTGTTTTCGACGTAATGAAGAAATCTATAAAATCAATAGTGAATACCATTAAAGAAAGTATCGCTAAACTGTCGTTAAAGACATCGTAACGAATACCATTAAAATGAAAGAGACATTGAAATTTTAATTAAGGAATAGAAAATTATGCTGCTACCATATGCAGCCAAGTATATCACATGCCCAGCTGTAAAAGCAACAGAATTTGATGGAATGAAATAAGCCTTGAATATTGCATGAATGAAATAAGTATTGAAGTGTGACGGCCGGACTTTCAAAACAAGGAAGAAAATCATGGCTAAGCCCACAGCTATTGCATACAATGTTCAAATTACCAGTATTTATGTGTATAACAGTTATCTTAAGTAGAATCTTATTTCACCATGAATCTATGGAGCAAATTCATGATAAGTATGATGAGATGCACGAGATCGTAATTTAGCAGCCTTTCTACATACTATTTTTAAGGTGTAAGTTAGTTATTCTAATACAAGTGTAATCACTTTCCATGTGAAAAATACCATGACATTCGAATATCTATTCTTATAATTTATTGCAATATTTCAGTTACAAATACATATATTTCAGAAAAGTATGCATGTACTTTGATGATGGAATGTCATTACAGGGATGATAACAATATCGTATGGTTATTGAGGATACCGTTATTAAGACACAGATCAATGTCAAAATTGAGGGAGTGGATCCTCTTGTGGTGCCATCTATCGGAGGAGTTTAGAGTAAAGTCGTACTTTCACTTTGTGGTGCTCCGGTTAAACGAAAGACGCACCCTACTGACTTAATTAACATAGCCGATGGCGTAGCGAGCTTGGATTATCCAAGTGTCATAAGTAACAACCAACAGCAACAGAATGTATTCGTTAAAATATGGTTGCGAAATTAATATTGAAAAAGCGTGATAATCTTCTATTTATGCATGCTAATGTGACTATATAATTTCTACAATTTGTCTTTTTTAATTATTTTTTCCTTTCCATGTACCTAAATTATGAATATTTTGGAAAAAGGAATTGAGGTCAAGGAGCTAAACACTCAAAATTAGCGAGGGTGAAAATTTGTTTTATCTTGAAACTTTTGTGATTTTTCTTCTACTTATAACGATTTCAGACTTCTGCATATAAGAAAATAGCATAAAAATATTCATGCTTTTAAAAACGTTAAGCTATTTTTGTTTATATATACATTATGACAAGTATACAGTAATTGTTTAACAAGTGTGCCAAAATGAAATTTTAATCATTTGCATTTTTCTCGAAAAAGAAAGATGATGAAAATTTTACGAGATTTGAATTGGTCCTTTTTCGATCATATTTTTTCATGGTTAACACTGAAAAGTTTTTGAGGGTTTCATTAAATTGTTCATCACAAAATCAAAGCATAGCGAATAACCAAGACGTTTAATTTTACTCTGTAATTACTTATTCTGTTGTCGATATTCTTGAGATTATCTAGCAGATCTAAACATTTCTCATGATTTCAAAAGTATCCAAAATGTCAAAGAAAAAAAAAAAGATGAGAGTGCCGTAGAACTTCGTATTTGCTAAAATTTAGACACACCAAAATAAGAGCAGGGAAAGCCATGTCAGCTGTGCACTAATCCCACTCCGAACATGGCTTCTCTTGCTCATATTTTCCTTTTCTGATTCATTAATATTTAAATATTTTCTGATTATTGTAAATAATTTTGAAAATAATTTTTCCCAAACTGCGCAAATAAAATCAAGTAAGCAGAAGGTGTTCTTTTTGTAAATGATTACTAGTCATATACAATCTTTTCCCTATTTCCGGCACAGATTGTTAGAGGAAAATATTTTTTGAGCTATACTGTATAGTTCTTAATGCTAATATCAGTTTCAGCGTAAAATGCATTTTTTATTATATAGTACACTATCAAAATATTTTTAGCATTCTTGATTTTTGTTCTTATTACTTATGACACTTGGACAATCCAAGCTAGCTTTATTGTTGGCTATAGGAATTTACGCCAGTAGGGAGCGTCTTTTGTTTTATAAGAGAACCACGAAGGTGAAAGTACGATTTTTCTCTAAACTTCTCCGATAGATGGCACCACCAGAGAATCCACTACTTTAATTTTGAAATTGATCTGGAATACTTGATTTAAATATTGAGATATTTCCTAACATTGTTATTCAATTTCAGTAAAAATATTGATCACCATATCAGTAAAACATTAATCCTTGAGTCAAATTCACGTTTATCATGTAAAATAATAACACACAAATTAGAATGACGTTTTAAAACATTTGTGCATTTTGTTATTTTAAATTTGTATTGAATAGATGAAAATTTTAAATAACATAAAAAGATGATATTTTAATAAAAAACTGATTAAGATTGCATTTCATTACTGTTTTTGACTTTATATTTATTCTTCTCTATATAAAATCCCTTTTTTCTGAGATATGTAAATCTGAATTTGCTTAAAAATTTAAAAACTGCAACATGCAGAATACTCATTAAAGTTTTTAAAGTAAAATATCATCATTAAAATTTTTAAATGTAGCAAAGTTCAATTTTTGATAGTAAAAACATTCACATTTGTGTTTTTAATCACATTTTAGAAGACTGATTAGCCAATTATATATGCATAACTAATATTTAACATTAATTGATTTTTAACATAAAATGACTAATTTATTTACAAGTGAAATGAAATCACGTTAAATATACTTCTTAGCATAACAAAGCAAAATTTCAAAAAATAATTTAAAATGCATTACGATTGAATTAAAAATTCCGCTTCTCAATATAGTATTAACCATAAACTGATGTAGAAAATATTAAGTTAAATATTATCTTTCAACAGTTGTCTTTGGTAAATTTTTGAATTTCAGGTTACTGAATTTTTGATGACAAATTTTGAAATGTATTGAACATTTTCAACGAAAAATTTAACCTCAAACATTTAAAATACTTATCTCTAATCGAATATATTGCATTTTAAATTTTTGAATTATTTAAAAGTTGGTTTTCGAATTTTATGCATTAATCATGGCAGCAATAAAAAACTAATAAAATTTATATCTTCCCTAAAAATTTTACTGATTGACTGACGTTTCTGTTCAAATTTTACACAAGATGGCTAATGGACTGGAACCTGCTGTTCAAAGTAGATTCCAAACCACTACAAAGATTCATGTATGTAGAAAAAATCGAACACATGGAATGTTAAACTGAAGACAGATTAGTTAACCATATGGTTGAGACCACGGTTTTTTCTTTTTTACATGCTAGGATTAGATTATTTAACGTTAAGCAATATATTTTAATAATATATTAAGAGTTTAAAATATAATGGAAATATATGTTAATGGATAGATTATTAATATCTAATTTTTTAATAATATTTCGCTATTATTCATAGAATTTGCAGAAATCATGATAAAAATAACATAAATTACGAATTTACATTAATAATGAAAGTTTAAATCACAATCAATTGAATTATAAAATTTTTTGCAAATTTTAAATTCATTTAAGCTCATAAAGCGCAATTTTTTATTATTTTTATCTTAAAAGGTTATGTGATTCGCTTTTTTAAAATTAGAATTCACGTTATGATGCTCTTATTTCGCTACTGTGAAGGAAAGACGAAAGTAAATGTTTCCTTTTAAATTTTTTTTATTATTTTTCTTTTTTTCTCAATTATTCAATTACACCTTATAGTGCAAAAATATGGAGACAGTAAAAAGAAATTAGCTGGACAAATTAAATTAACTAAGGCAAGAAAATGAGAAAAATTATAGCAATTAGGAAAAAAATAAGATTCAAATAACAATAATAGGATATAAAGGTATAACTTTTTTCACACACACACACACAGAAAAATTCATAAATAGCTAAAAATGCAAAATGAAATACATTTATTAAGAAGAGTAAATAAGGAAAATTATTATATAGGATTTAAATTTATATCTAGTTTAATTTAAAGAATAATGCACAATTCAAAATGAAAGAGTTGTTCCAAACAAATAAATACACTAAGATTTATTATTTTTTAAATGAGAGTAGATTAATTTGCACATTTTCTTCTTAATTATAGGTATTTTGATGCTAAATGCTCAAAGGTGTTAAACTATCTTTGAAGAAATGTATTCTTATTCTTTATTGAAGTGTGTGAAAAAGGGTTAAAAAATTTAAAATGAAATTTTTAAACGCATAAAATTGTTTTATTGTGCCATTTTTACAATTTTTAAAATATATTCTTTAAATAAAACAACCAGTTGAGTCATTTTCTTTCAAAACGCAGTAAAAATATGCTTATAATTATTAATACGAAATAATAAAATACTTAGGAAATTTTCACAGTTAATTACCCAATGTATTTATTACTTAATTGTTTTGTATTTACTATATATGAAGACTGGATTCCAATTTATGAGAAACATTGGATGAGATACACAACCATATCATACATGACAATTTAACTGTGTGATAAAATCATGATTTATTTGTTAGAGGAATTCATTTTTAATATCAGATTAATTTATTTTATCGATATTAAATTGGAGAATGTATTTCGATTAAGCTTAGAACAGAAATTTCATGTTTGATTGATCATATATTCATGGTTATTTATTCATTAAAATTTGAATTAATAGAAATTAATTGAACTTCTAAGTGTAGTTCGTAAAATTATTTTTTATTACATCTAATATCTGGTCATATTAAAAAGATTGATTAATTCATTAAAAAAGGTTTAAATAAGTAGAAAAAATATAAAAAAAATTAAAAATAACTAATCAGTGTCTCTTTACTTTCGTGTACTTCTGTTTAATTGAAAGAATTATGTTACATGTTAGTCATGAATGTCGTTCAATTTCATTCAATTTTGATACTTCATGAATAATACATGAAAAATTAAAAAAATGGGACTCAGCAATATACGAAAAACCGTTTCATTACTTAACAGATTTCGAAGAAATGTTCACGAAGAATTTATTATTTCTCCAAAAAATCTAATTTCTATCCAGATTTAAAGATGATAATTTTGAACAATAAATTTCATGGAAAATGATCACGTAGGATTTTTTTGAAAGATTTTATGTGATAAGAAAACTCAATAAGTTTTCCTAGTATTTAATACAAAAAAATAAAAATACAATATGAGAAAATAAAGAAATCTATTTCAGATTCTTAAAGCTTCATACTTTTAAAAATTTGCTTTTTATCAATATACGTAATTAATCGAGGTTTAATTATTTTCTTGATATTTGTATTATTTATTTTCAATGGTGACATTATGTCTGGCATTCTGAACAGCATTAAATTCTATAACACCAATAACGAATACTTCATTATCTTTGTATTTTCTGACATACAGCCGTCTCTGAAGCCAAAGCACAAAATGATTTACTTTTCCCTGTCAGATTAATCCATTCTTTCATTACAGGCTTCAAGACCGACAAAAAGCTGTTTCGAAAGGATTTGAAAATGTCTGTCAGGGATTTATGTAAACAATGTCATAGGAAAGATTTACTTCTTCAATGAATATTGATTTAAATTTTTTGCAATAATGAAAACAAAGATGTTGTTATTGAAATTACATTATGTAAGGAATTCTGCTGCATTATATTTATAAGAAAAATAAACTTAAATTTCAAAAGTTCAAAACAAGAAGTAAATTACTAGAAATAAATTTTAATTCTTTATTACGTTAATCAAATTGCAGCTACTTATTTAATACGTGATATTGGGGTTAAGTAATGTTCTTTAATTCGATTGTTTACTACAATGTAACTTCTTTTAATAAAAAATAATTATTTCTTTTTGGCTCTAAAATTTTTTGTAGATGTTTTTATTATGGAATAGGAATTCTTGAAGTTACAGAATCTAATATAAAACATTTTGGCTATGCACAATTAATGTTTTTATAAGTATTTTAATTTCTAAATCTTTTCAATTGAATAAACTTAAAATTTTCAAAGCATAAAGTAGAAGGAAGATTAAATTGAATTATAAAGTTATTTAATTATTTTATATTGATATTTTATTCCTCTAAGTTTTCAGGTGAATATTCCGTGAAACACACGAAAAAAATCTTGCTTAACTCTGCAAAATGCTTTTTGCAGAAATTTATTATTATTCCGCACAATTTTTTCATTATTTCCATTTTTCCCCCGCCATATTTAATTACTATGTAAATTAAGGAATTTTTGACCGTAATTAAGCATATATTGTAGTTAAAATAGTTTATTTTTTTATAATTCATCGCATTTAAGTTTATTCAGCCAACATTCATATTGGTTTTCATTTATGTACAAGCCCGAAATAATTGTCAGTAAATTTCGATTCAAGTCTTTATAAATATGCAAAACTCATTTATTTATTCTTAAATAATCAAATATAACAAATCTATAAAAAATTTAAAGCTTAAATTAATCAACCGGAAATTTTACATCTTAATTCAAATTTATGTGAATGAATAGCACTTATAAATATTGCAAAAATAATTATTTTGTTTATTAAATGTATTTCGTATTCTGAGGAATATTATTTCATTGAATTAATTATTATATAATTTCAATTTAGATATTTTTATTGAAATTTGTCATTAAAATGATAATATTGGTAATTTTAGCTAAGAATTAAATCAGTTTTCCATTCAACTAATTATATTGTTTAAAAAATTAAAAGTATTTTGAATTTCCTTAACCTGGTTATTTTTAAAGGAAATGTACCCAAATTTCTGGAAATTTTTTTTCAAATCTGAATTTTAGCATAAGAAATACATTAAAATTTAGATTGTGCAATTCTGATAAAAATATTTTTTTTGAAAAAAACACTTCTGTCACATAAAATCTCCTTTCTGATTTGAAATTTTTTTATAGCAAAGTATATTTTTAGAATAACTGGATAAGTATCAGTAAGCATTTAATACATTTTTGGAACCTTTGTTGATTAAATATGTGCTTTAAAAGAAGGATGGACAAGATGTTTTGTGAATATAGCAATTTCTAAAGTCGTATAAATATCTCCATATATACAAATAAAGGATATATAATTTTAATATGAGTTCTTACTTAATTTCTATTCATAGTTCTTAATATATTCATTTATGCAAAAAAAATCTATATATTAATATTTTGAAATATTATAAAACGTCTATAAATTGGCCTAGACTTTCTTAGAACTAACTTTCAAGACATAAAGTTTATCCAACAATGAAATATAATTATGATAAAGTATAAAAATATTTGTAAAAACTAATGAGAAAATAATAATTCTTAAGCTTCTTAGTCATTTTACATTAGCATCTATTTAATGCATCCTTTTTGTAATAGAAGATGTAGAATAAACTCATAAAACTTATTCAAATTAAAGTAAAACTAAAATTAAAACAAAAAAAAATAATATCATGAAATAAAAAACTTCACAGTAAAGTTTACATAAGTGTTTACCTACTTTATGGTAACCATTTCCGTTTCTTTCTTTTTGGCAACTGTTTTCAATTTTTGTGGTATAAAAATTATGTAAAATATTTCACTGTAAAATATTTAAATACAAACTACTACAAATGACTTAGTTTCAATAATTCTGAATGGAATATTAATGATAATATCAGATTATTAACTTACATCTGATTTCAAACATTAAAATATAATGTGTAAAGTAACGAGACAATATTGTAACAAAAAAGTTTCACGTATTTCTCATACAGAAATATTTTTTAATTTACATTCAAATTTGAAGGTATAATCTAATCACACATTCTAAATTTATATAATATTTTATGTACAGATTAATTAATATATAACATTTAATAATGTATATACATATACAGTTATATATTTAAAATTAATGCCCAGTGAAATAAGTCAGAATTAATATTTTTTCAAATTTTAATTAAAAAGAATTATTTTTCCTACCTGATTGAGAAATTATTCTTAAAAGCTTCTTATTTTCTGAATACTCAATCAACAGCGAGAAAAACAACTGGCGAGAAAGCAGCTACGGGGAGCCCGCATTTCTTCCTATCGAGACCAAGAATAAATCTACAAGTTTAGGTGATCGGCTTTCCCTGTTTTAACACGTTCTGCGCATGCGCAGTGTCACCAGAATATAACCTGATAGGTATTTTTGCTTCTCCTGAAAGTGCATGGAGAATCTTCAAAGTTTCTCGTCCCGCTTATTTCATAAACTAAATTTATTACATAATTCACGAGAAACAAATTTTAAAATTTAAATTGAAAAGAGTTGGATTTCTTATCAAATTAAAAATCTGCAGAACAATTTCCATTTTATTCAAACAGTTTATGAATGTGATGTTTGAGAAATAAATTTCATGCTATTTTTTCTGCTGTCAACTGATCCGGAAACAAGGAATTAATGAAAACAATATTTCATTTTAAAACGTCAGCTGCAATTTTAAAGATTGTAATTTATAATACAGATTTATTAGTTTATTTTGTGAGACTTCTGCATGTGTGAAATTTTTTCTGAAGAGAATTATATTTGTGTGACTATATTATTATGTTCTGTCATAATAATTGATGAAATATTTATACATTACAATGAAGTATTTCAAATTAAAAGCCACATATTTGTATGTATATAATTTGTAATGTTTTCTTAAAGAATTTCTGTTAAAATTACCCAAACATTAAGAAAAATTATTTTATTCATAGAAAAGAATACAAATGAATGACAATGAAGAAATGAACAAATTACTGAAATTGAGGACATACATTGATGATATAAACATTGATTCCTATATATATATATATATATATATATATATATATATATATATATATATATATATATATATATATATATATATATATATATATATATATATATATATATATATATATATATATATATATATATATATATATATATATATATATATATATATATATATATATATATATATATGTATATATATATATATATATATATATATGTAGGAATCAATGTTTTAAAATTTTAAAAAACACGCTTGAATCTTTTTATAGAGCAGCATTGACAGTAAAAAGATATTCTTCTATAGGATGCGAAATATTTAATATGCTTTTGCCTATTCTGTAATAATGAAGTGTTTACAATCATACAAAACGTATTTCGTATTTATTTCAAGCTTACTAGAATATTTTTGGATTAATGTTTACTAAAAGAATAATTTAATTTTTATATTTCATTTGTTTCTAAAATTCATTTCTTTGATTTTAATCATAATTTTAACTTTAGGTCTTCACTAGCTAACGCAGATGCTTTTCAAGTCATCAAGAAAAATAGGACAATTTATTGTCATTCACGAATAAACAAAAATTCTTTCAGTTTCAAAGATAATAATCAAGTTCGCTTCTTGAATTTTTTTTCATATTCGCCGATAAATTGCTTATATATTGTCTAAGAAATATAATCTTTTTAAGGATAGAAACATTCAAGAATCCAATAATTAAATTGTAAAAATTATAATAACCTTCATCGTTTGAAAAAGGAAAACATATTAGAAATTTAAGTAATGTCTCACACATAATGTTTTGATGTTTAAATTATTCACATTCTCTTTCAAAAGTGCATTATTTACTGAAAATAATCTCTCATTTTATTGTTTCTATCATATCCTGAAAAAATTGGGACTCTGGAAAAAAATATAGGGCAAACAGATAAGTTTGTTAAATACAAATCAATTTATATATTTAAAGATACAATATATTTTTTAAAATTTTTATTGCAAGAATTTAACACGCGGTGATATTTAATATCTAATATAAGTTAACCGTATATTCTAGTGAGTATTTAATAACAATTACAAGTAATCAGGCTTATTAATACGCGTATTTTTATTTCATATTTGGATTTACTATCTCTTTTTTGAATTCTGGAAACCTGTTTATACTTTCTTAAGTCCAAGAATCAATTGATAATGCATTTTAAAGAAATCCATTTTTTTCCAATACGCATTACTATTTACGAAGCTTTATCTTAATATTTTACTTAATTTTAAGTTGCATATAAATTTTATCATTATTCTAAGCATTTTTGTAAGTGGGATCAAACATGTCTGTTTCTAAATACGCATTATTAGATTAAGATGTTAAGCAATACAAACTGAAATATTTCATTTATGAGAGTTGATTTAGGACAAATTTTTTGTAATGATAATTTCTTATCACTGTTTTAATCATATACCTTACTACAATTCTAATAATAAATATTACTTATTAAACTTTCTCTGAATTTATAAAAATTTCTTTTTGTTACTTATAGCAATTTAAATTTTTTTAGCCTTTTTATTTTTGTAGTAAGATATTTGCATTTTCCTAGATTTCATTTCATGCGAATTGTCTACTTTAAAGTAAGATCAAATTTTCCCATTCATGAATATATATAATAACCAGCGTCTCTCACATTATAAATATTTAAATTAATTATGAATAAAATTTATAATCAGAGTTATTATTTACATATTTATATAGAATATTATTCTAAATAAACCAACTATTTGTTGCCTTTGATGTCATTTCATTTAGTTTTGTTTTTATGAATTTAATGTTTTCCAAAATAAAATCTTGTTTATATACATCTGAAAATTACAAATATTTCGACAATTTAACATATTTTAAACATATATTTTAAAATAATATATAGTATTAATAATTCTCATTTCCATTTAGAAAAATTCCCAGAGCAGTTTTATATAAATTTGTGTCTATTATAAAACCTGCATTTTAGATATATCTGCATCTCTGATTTTAATTGTAATAAACGATTAAGTTGTATATTTTATCAAAACTCAAAGCAATTTTATTACTAGGATCAAATTTTATTCTTCAGAAATAAATTTTATTAGATATAATACTTAGAATTGGAATGCATTGTTAAAATTTTTTATTCTTGACAAATTTATGAAAATAATGCATATAATAACTTATAATAAATAATGCACTTAGTAACTTTATTCCTTATGGTTAAATATATTCAATTTGTTAAATATCCTCTATTTTGAAGCTCCATTTTTTAGTTATTGCAACTTCACTTCCATTCGCAAATTTTTTGTTGTAAATAAGCAGTAACGTGATACAGTTGTATTTATATCATTGTTAAATATATTATAGACAGCATTTTCTTTTGAATTTCGGAATTTATCACTTTAATAGGCATAAAGACCTTCTATTTCAGCAAAATAATAAAATGTTTGTCTCAAAAATCATAAATTTTCTGCATTTATTATAGATAAAAAATACTGCCCTCCTGCGGGTTATCCATTTATTTGGATAGTATATCTAACAAACTCTATAGCTTTTGATAAAGGTTTATTTGAATAATGTTGCCATAACTGGTAACTGCGTTGTTGGTATTAAAACTAGCATTGTTATAGTTGATTTTTCATTTTCCTACTCTTTTTATAGTCAGTGTTTACACATTAATTTAATTGGATGATTTGTAACTCTTATCTTGAGTATAACATTTTCAAAGTAATAATTTTATTCAATTTGTATCATCAAAATATAAAAAAATTATTTTTTATGTATCGAAAAAAGAAGAGTACATAGAAATATATCAAAAGCATATTTTTTTAAATATGTAGCAGTAATATCTAAAAAGAGATATTTATCATAAAATGCTAAATACTTAAAAGAAAATTTTTTATTGAGTATAAAAAGATTGTGAATAATAGCCTACAAATGTTACTGATGATTTACCTTTAAATAATAAAAACTATCATAAATTGGAACTTGTGAATTTGAATCTTGTAAAAACTCACTATATTCTTAAGAAAAAAAAATCTTTTATTTTAATGTGGTATTAATAATATTTTCTGCATAATGGTAAAACATTTCTAATAAATAAAATTTTAAATCTTTACACAATGACATTTTCAATGAACTTTAGATTATCTATATACACCTAAATAATGCTATTTTCTATTATCAAAAGTATTAAAAATTATAGTATTGAATATAGTTATGGTAAGTATGGCTCTATATCGATTTTCGTTTTTCCCTATTTTTTTTTTTTTTTTTTGAGTTTGTTGAATACCCTAGAGTAAAGTCAGCACATTTTATAAAGTTTTCCTTTCAGAATTCGTTATTTTTCATAATTTTTTGTCTCCAATCTTCTCTCTCTCTATCCCACAGAGACATTTTAAAGCTAAAAATGTAAATTTAGGAAGAAACATTATAAAAATTGTTGATAGTTTTATAAATTTGTTAATTTTTTTATTTTTAACACTTAAGAAAATATAAAAAATGAAATAAAAAAAGTTTCTATCCTACTTTCAAAAAGTATTTCTAATCTGCTATTTTTCTGATAACGGTTTTTGGAAAACATAAAAAATTTTAAAGCATTTTATATACATTTTAATTTGCTAAAATTTTATTTCAGTTAACTTAAAGAGAAAAAGTGGGAATTAGTAGACACACACAAATATTGTCTATAAAAGAGCTATGAAAATGAAAAATATAAAATTAAAATATGATAAAAAATTTGAAATTATAAAATTTATTATTTTTCTGTGCAGCATAATAATATGTGTTAAAATTTATGTAAGAAGAATCAAAATATATAATATAATAGTTACCATTGTGTTAGATGTTTTAAAAGATTATAATACATTAGTCTATAAAATCTCCTGACCCACAATTCCGGTGTTACATCCCCAGGCTGGGTAAAATAGACTTCTCTGGGTTGATAAAACTGAGTACCAACTATGATTGGGAACTAAATACCGGGACCTATGCGTTAGGCTGAAAACCTTACCAGAATATATTCTTCTCCCATCCAAGGTCTTAGGGTCATGAAAACAGATATGGGGCACAATAGACCTTGCCTCCAATATGGGTTGATTTGCTACTGAGTTTAGTTAGTTTAAATAAAGTTTTTATTGCAATATTTTTTCCACAAGTTTTAAGGATTCCTGACTTAAATTCATTCAAGTGCTTGAACATGCTTTTTAAAAATTGTTTATCAACTATAATAATTTAATAATATTATTTCTATTAATATTCTTGTTTTAATTTCTGTTTAGTTGTTTTCATTTCCTTTTTATTAAATTTAGCTTTTGCAGTAGCTATGGTAGAATATTTAATTCTTAAAAATTGACTAGCTATAAAAGAAATACAGAAAATTAATTTGCTGAAATTAACTGTTTTAATTTTTTTCTTATTTTATCTCTGAGTATTTTTAAATATTTCACATCAAATTTGGAGGTTATTTGTTTGGAGTTTAATAATCTTTCGAAAATAGATATTACAGATGAAAGTTTAATAGTTTTTACCTATTTTTTTTCCGGTTTCCTAATTTTTCTTTTTTTAAATAGTATATTTGTGAACTGTTGATAAAAATGTATAGCATATTATTTATTTCGCATGTTTTACTTCATTTTTTTTATCTAAATTTGAAAACTTTATATAGTTTTTATTTTCATTTGGGAAACTTGACAAAAAAAAAAACGAGTCTGATTTATTAAAGATTTTACTATTTATTTTTTTGATTAAATATTTTATTGGAGTTAAATATTTTGAAGAATCTGAAATATTCAGGGATACAAATGAAGATCTCTTAATTTTTAAATATACAGGACACATTTAATATTAAGGTTTTTTATATTATGTAAAGATACATGTATATTTTAAGCAACTGATAAAGAGACTTATTTAAATACAAATATCCTCATTATAAATACAGAATTTTACAATGATTGATAATGTATAGTAATAGAGAAAACAGCAAAAATTTGTAGAATTATTTAAATTAAATTAAAGTTAAAAGATGTTGCACTTGTCAAATGAAATGAAAATTATAAATTTGAAAAATTTATATTAAAATAATTTAGGAATTTATATATAGGAAATGTCTCAGATTATTTGATGATAATGCAACAGAAATAATTCGCAGATACCTAATTAAATTATTTCTAAAATAAATGTAGAAAAATGAGTCAACGATTCCGTTATTTTAATTATATTGCTTCCATTGAAGTGAAAATAAAGTATTTTTAATGATATATGAGCATAATTTTAAGTATTTCAAAAAGAAGGAATATTATACAAGACATTTGAAATAAACTTCGCTAAAAAAACTAATTTTTATTACAAAATTAGTATTTATTCATAAGTTAAAAACATTTTTCCGTAGAAAAATGTGTAAAGAAGTTCAAGAAAAAAGTTAATAAATATAGAAATATCTCATCAAAAAATGATAATATTTATGTAATTAAAATAAGAATGTAAAACTTGAAAGTGTAGCTAAAATTTATACTGAAAAATAAAATGAAAGATAATGTAGGATTAATATACGAAAGTTTCTCTTACATCTACTAAGTTGTAAATATATGGATAATAATATTGACGATAATATGTAATTAAAAAAAAATCTATGAACTTAAAACAAGAAATGCATGTATTTAAATCTATAAAAATAAAAATCTATCTATATCTCTCGCTTTGTCTATTAAATTTTCATCCTGGATTGTTTGAAAACGGCTGCACAGAATGTAATAAAAATTATATTAAAATGTTTATTTTTAGCTAAATGAGGTAGTGAGTGCATTCGATCTGGTTATCGGAGGTAGTGAGTCCGATTCCGACAGAAGTAAAGATTCATCATGTTCACTAATGGGGTTTGTGGTATGCCAAATATACCGTGGTTGCAATGATTTCCACCTAAAATATTAAACCTTTTGGCAGTAAACCTAGTCTAGGGTCTTCTATTTGTTCCGTACTTCAAAATCACGAAGACGCAGTAACTTTCGGAAGTCAAGATGGCCTAACCGGTTGGTGTCTTCCTGGAACAAATGTAATCAGTTTCGCTTTTTGTAGTGTTAAAAAGGTGGTGAATTAATCCTAACACCACACACACACAGAGAGAGAGAGAGAGAGAATATTATAATAATCACTTTTATCTGAAGAAAAACATTGATTATTTACCATTTCGAAATTTTGCTTACAGGGTTTGTAATAATTCTGATTGGTTATAGTGACAGTCCTGTAACTGGCATTAAATACAAAATTAGTAAACTTTACAATGAGTTCATTATAAAGTTTATAATGCCGTGAAACACAGCATTCCGAAATTCTGTACACTTAAAAAACCGAATCACGTGGTTCATCCACCAGTTTCAAATTGCCATCATCGCATAAAATTTTTATTGCATATTTTTTTCTGTAACTTCAGAAGATGAAAAAATGTAAGTGATATCAAATATTTCCTTCTTTTATATTACAAGTGTAATATCTTAAAAATAAAAAATATATATATATTTTTAGAATTATTATTTTTATCTTATCTTCCATAGCTATATATATACATATATGTATATATATATATATATATATATATATATATATATATATATATATATATATATATATATATATATATATATATATATATATATATATATATATATATACATATATAATCTTGTCCAATGATTTAAAACATTTATACATTTTAAGGTTTTTCCATACATGAATTTTTCTTACAAATTATAATTAAATTTGATCTTTGAAAACTTTAACTCATTTTCATAAATAACGATCTATAGAAAAAAATATCTAATCATAGCAATAACATTAATAAGTTATAATAATTACATTTCAGAAATTTTTTCATCGCCTTATGTAAGTGTAATTTTTATACCTAAGGTGAAATACGACCACACATAAAGAAGTTGTTTTCATTCAATTGCAATTGTATGATTTTTACAAAGTGAGTTCATTTTCTGTTAATTTGTAGAATAAGCTTAGATCTTGATATCCATAAGACATTTTTAATGTATTTTCTTAAATGTCTTGATTTAAGAATGAGAATTTTATTTCAATGAACTTTGTGCTTTGAATTAATGTTAAAGTTGTATATGTACATATAAATATAAAACTTTTATTTTACAAATTATTTGTGATTAAGACATTAGTTTTCAGGCTCTCTAATACTTCTTGACAATATCCTCATATTGAGAAGTACAATACAATTATTTAAATGTTGAAACATCCTTTGTTGATTAAAATTACACAAATACACAAAAAAAAAACTGTTTGGGGAATTCAACTCTCTAATTCTATTTAGTCCTGCAAGCAGTCTTCTCTAGTCAGTCCTCTAGATGGAGCCACCGCAGCTTTTCTTAGAAAACTGGGAACAGTATAAATATAGCATACGTGCAGATGAATCTAATCTAATGAAAGCTATTTATATGATAATTTTATTTGATTGAAATACACAATAAAAATACTGAAATTACAACACCGTAAAGGAAAGCAAAGAAATATATTTCATATATGTAATGTGGGATTACATGTGTAAAAATGTAATCACAAGTGATGTAATTACTTAGTCCAATACGTTTGAGGCTTATTGGACTAAGGAATTATTAGAAATAGTTTCCACTCATAACTGTTAAAACACCTGTAACATGATTAGGTATGCAAATGATCTGGGCTTGCATTAGGTAAGCCGACAACTCCTTAAATGCTGCTTTACGTCTATGCAAATTTTTAATAACCGTTTGAACTGAATAATAATGGGTGGGCCCCTCTCTCAGCATACTAAATACAGATATTTTCAAATTTGAAAAATCTGGAGAGTGTGCAAGTAAAAACAATAATCAAATATCAAATCAAATATAATATATATATAAGAAGGATCAGAACAAGGCATGCAACATGTGATCGTGGATTTTCTTGTTGAAAGAGGACATTTCGTAGCACTCGATTATAAGGTACAATCACTGTTCTTGAGATGTCAAAAATGTACGTTTCGCCATTCAAATTACCATCTATGTGAACTTGGAATGTGGTGTAAATACTATAAGTAAGCATAGAACTTCTGATGGAACTATCTGAACTAGTGACGTATGGGTGCCCATACCATCACAGTTGTTGCTGTGCTTGTATGCTTGTATGATTTTGATGGCCCTTAAACGCTCTTCTCAAAACCTCTAAGCACCTACATAGCCACCAGAGTATGGAATTGGGAAACGTATACTTTAAAGAGCTCTTTGGCAAAAATCTGGCAATTTGTTTTTTCCAAGCAAGTTTTCGTGCATGTTTGAAGAAGCAAGATGGCGCTGAAAATATGATGGTATGAATCATAAGTAATTAATTATATAAATTTTACAAATGCTTTAAAAGATAAAAATAAGACGTTTTTTAAAGTGGCAACAATCATGTTTACCACCAAGAAGCTCGATTTCACACATATTCTAAAGTACGCTGAATTTTCTAACGTGTTTTTGAGCGTGTATAAAACAAAATGACGTCTAAAACATTTGCAAAGCATTAAAATAAAAATAATTACACAAAATTTATAAATGCGTTTAAACGTAAAAAATGATATAACTTTTTAAGAAAATCATATTGCAGTTGTGAATCTATAGAAATGTGTATTAGTAAAAAAAGGAAAATCAACTTAACAAACTTACTAAAACAAAAACGAGTTACAGAATATTAAAATTACTAAGTTTTCCAGAAATGAACTAACATCGTTAACAATATGGCATCCAATTGAGGAAAAACGGTGGGGTACCTTAAAGTATAAGCCACCACTGGAATCGTCTGAAAAGATATCATTGGGCTACTCCAGCATCCGGCTTTGAAGTAGGGGGCAATACTGTCACCATTCATCTTTATCATGCATTGTCCAGGAAAACTGAAGAAATGGTTTGCTTCTTGATTATTTTACAAAAGCTTAAAATGTATATCAATGATTTTAATGAAAAAAATACTTTTAAATTCTTTAATAATAAATCACACATCATATTCCTCTTATGATTTCATAGAATGAATTTGATATAAATCCAATATTTTATTCAAAAACGCATGAAAAAACATAACATGGAAATTTAAAAGTTTTGCACATAATAACGACTGAAATTAAACTATGTTTAGCTTAAAGTACATGAGAAACAGTTATTTTATGCAAAACTCTGAAAGCAAGCGAAACTAAGAGATAAAATTAATATAGGAACTAACGACATATATTTAAATTATTCATGTGAAAACCAAGTGTATCTTATTTAAGAATATGTAAGTATGTAAATTAATTCTGAAAGTGCAACGTTCTTTTTAATTATGTCGAAAATACTTCATTTAATTTATTTAAGAAAAAGAATGTAATTTAATATTTAATAACTCTGCACTAAGCACTATGGCCGAAAAAACGAGCCATTTATAATGATTACTGTTTGAAAAGATTGGTATTGAAACACTTTAATTATACGGAATCAGAAAAGAAATGATGTCATATAAATTAATTATTACATAGTTTTTAAAATAAATAATGTAATAATAATTTTAAGTTATTAAAACAATCTATAAATACATATCTCTTTGAACTAACAGATAATTTATGACGCTACCTAATATCTAACCTAACAGAAGTTATTTTTTTACATAGAAAGTGATAATGTTTTATACATAATACTTCTGTTATAAAGTCACTTTTAAAATGTAGAATATATCAACAATAGCATAATGTTTCCTCAATGACAGGTTTTTGCCTAATTTATAGATATAAAAATTTATATTTCCATATATCTTTTGGCATAGTTTTTAACTTTTAGATTTTTTTAGAAAACACTTTTATTGTAAGAACTTACCTTTTAAGTTAAGTTCAGTTGTTATGTTATTTAAAGGAATAATAATTTTATTTAATTTTATCCATATATCTCTAGGATTTAAAAAACTGTTTTACGTGATCTGGTGAAATCTGTTATCAAAGTTCATCTACTATACTTTTAGAAGTTCGTAAACATGTACATTTAACATGAAATAAAATTCTTGACAGAATAAAACCTCTTCATCATTTTTGGTTCAAGGTTTAAAATTTTTTAATGATATGATTGTTGACTTTATTATACACATTTAAATTATCTGAGAGATTCCAAATATATCATTATTTGGGAAATTCATGAAATTTTTATTTCCTCACATGTGGATGATTTTTTTCGAGTTGTTTTTCATAGTGGGTTTCCGAGTAAAAATTACTGTAGTATTTAATGTGTAAAAACATAATCTTAAGTTATAATGTACTTCATACCTTTTTTACCATAATTTTAACTTGAACTGCATTAGATTTCAGAAATTAATCGTCAGATTAGAAATGTGATCACGATATGTTGTAATTCGGTGACAGAACGGATAAGATTAATTATTCCGACAATGCTTTTTAATTTATGAGTCAGTTTCAAAAGAGATTCCAATTACATGAAAAACATTTTGTTTTCTGGAAACGTATTTCATGGGAACGAAAAATAGTCCCTACTATTTTGCTTTAATTTAGTATAATTTGAACTAATTTAGCATGTTTACCAATTTAACATTATTTGTCACCTAAAATGTTTGATGCTTTTGAATGGGGAGAGGTTTTTCTCTCCTTGCTCCCTCTATGCCAGTCTTGCTCCCCTTCTTAACTGTCTGGGTGCTTCCTAGAAGCAGCTGTGGGACGAACAGGATTAGATCTATAGACATCTGTTGTGCAGAGGTCTTTTGAACCTGGTGTAAACTTTCCTACATCAGAGGGTAAGTAGTAAAATTGTAAACAGTATTGTTTTTGATTCCATATGGCTCATTCGTTTGTAAAATAACTTCCAAATTTCTCCAGTGAGTTTGTAAAATTTAACACATTCTTATTTGCTTCAGATTGAAATAAACTTTTGTTAAAATTAAATTTAAATGTTAAGAAAATTTTTGAAGTACAATGTATTTTAAGTATCCCACCCATGTTAATTTATTAAAAGATTATTTAAAGAAATTTAATCACGAATTTGGTTTGTTAACATTCAAAAATTTCCAAATTCATAATTGGTAAGAATCTTTTATATGTGAATGCATAATTTATTGTATTTATTTATTATCAAAGATCTAATTAAAACAAATGAATTTATCGTATATTCCTATATATTCATTTGATTTTATTTTATTCTGCTTAAATTTATCAAATACTAGAATACAAGTCTTTATATTATTGTAAATAAATTAACAATGTTGTGGGGAAAATAGTTATAACTAAAAAAAGTTCAAGGATATTACAAAGAATATATATATATATATATATATATATATATATATATATATATATATATATATATATATATATATATATATGGGAGAAAATGCAAAAAAAGATAATCTCAATGAAGTTGTTATCTGTCTGCCAATGAACGCGACAGTATGATTTACGATACAAAAGATATATTTCTACGAAACGCTCATTCAACTTCTCAGGATGCATTACGAACATCATATTGTATAACATGAAATAAATGAATAAAAAGAGTTTACGTATTAAATATACTGATCAATAAAAAACTACTTTTATAAATAATAAATAAGAACTTAAATCAATGGTTTGTGATAAAATGTTTTTCGTTGTTAAACATTTTTATCATAGTTTGATACTTAAATTATAACTTTTAATGATTTCAATCATATACAAAAATATGTTATAAACTGAAGTAATATGAAGTAAAAATAAGGAGTACGCACTAATTAACTAATCGAATATTTTTAAAATTTACTTTCATAAAGTCATATTATATTTTGGTAACAATTTTTGGAAACATTTCTAAGAAATTTCTTGATTATCGAATTTTCTGCAAGTTAACATAAATGTAAAATTGTAAACAAATGATGCCTAGAAAGTTGCTTTTCTTATATATTTTATACTAATGTAGATTTTATTAAATTAAAAACGAGTCCTAATAAATATGATTTGTAAAACATTATGCATTGTATAAGTTATAACCATAAGTATATCATATTACTATCATAACACTGTGAGTAATTTGACTAACAAACTAAGGAAGCTTTTCAATGCAATTGATGGCTCTTATGTGAAAAGCAGATGAAACATTTAAAGCATGTTAAGAGTTGAATAAAACAAATACACTATGAAAATAACTTTCTGTGAGTTAATGAATTCGAATAACTTTTCCACATAAAATTTTTCAAGATGCTCTATATTTTTAGTGTTATATGAATATATTTGTTAAAAGTTAATTATTATAAAAATTTCATTGCAATATGAATTTTCGGCAAAGTATTTTCTTCATAAACTTCAAACAATCAAACACAATAGTAAACTTGAGAATTTAATATAATAGTTTTTAAAAAGAATTTTACTCTAAATACTGTAATTTTATAATCACTGGAACACTGTATCAATCTTTTATAACCTTAATGGGAAAATTAAATTGCAGTTTTATTCAGATGGATTTATATTACTTCAGTAGGTATCGTTCTACGCTCAAACTCATTTAATTAAAATTTAAATTCCAGAGCAAGCGCGAAAGGATGTAAATTTATTAAAAAATTTTATAATAATTTATAAATAAATATTTGTAACAATAATTTATTAAAAAATATTTGTAACAATAATTTATTAAAAAATATAATAATAATAAAATATCCGATGCTCCATTCATGTATACTACTTCATTTCCCTTTTATAGATTTTACAGTTATTTTTCCATGAAAGTTTAAGGTTGAATAATTTTAACAACATATTGTTAATTTCAGTTCAATAAAATATGATATTATAATTTATATATATATATATATATATATATATATATATAAAGCTGAAAGTTAAGGAAATTGATTTAAATTTTTATCTTCCAAAAGAAAATTTTATCTGTGTAAAAAATGCCTTCAATTTTATACAATAAATACATAAAACTGATAGTGAATATTAATCATGGAAAGAATAATATCGTTGAGAGATTTCAACCATGAACTTATTATTTTGCATTTTTAGAAACCATTAAATAAAATAAAACTACTTGATGGGCAAAAAAAAATGCTCTGAATATTGAAATACACAGCATTGAAATATTTAGGGTGTTTCCTTTAACGCATCATTCAATTCATGAAGAGATTTTGAAGAATTGCGACAAAAATGCTTTGCTTGAAGGTAAATTATTTCTGAAAATAAAGAATTTTTGTTGTTTTTCTTGTATTACTGAAACAATTTGCTTCCAATATTTACGCGAAAAAATATATTATCTATGAGATTTGAAGTCTCAATTAATGGTTTTTAACATCCTCTTATTCAACGAAAAAACCAGCAGTCAGTAAAAATCATAGCACTTTTTACACTTGCGAGGCCGTATTAAGGCTAGTAATTTTCAGTGAAATAATTATAGAGAAAAGGAATTTTGGATTCAAAGTTATTTGCTGTATATGTCCTCATATAATTTTAAACTATAGAGTTAGATATTCTGTTTTCACTTGCTTTAAAAGGAGTTGATATTAAAAGTGTAATTAAAAATAGTAAAATCTTTGAAGAAAATGCCGATTTTGTGAAAAAAATATAGTTGAATAAATTGCGAAAAAAGAATGGTAAACAGAGTTTAGCAAGCCGAAATAAGGTGAATTTAAATAAGATAAAATTATAAATACATAAAATCTTACTCCTTTACGCTAAAATAAAGTGTTGGAGTTTTTAAATTTAAATCTGCATATTTTGAGAGCAAATCACTTAGTAACGTTACTTCGAATTTCAATTTAGAAAATTTAATTAAAAGCATAAAAATATTGACTATCCTAGTTCCTAAAAATGCAGAGTGTTTTTATTTGTTCTTCAGTTCCCTGGAAAATCTTTCAAAATGTAAGTTGACACTTTATTCAATAGTTTTAGAAGATACAGCTGCTAATTTAATGATTTATGTAAAGGTAAAAGAATAAGATTGCTGTAAGTGATTCTGGTGAAACCAAATAAAGAAAGCAGAGTATAGTTCGCTTTTATATTTGTCTGTTAATTGGGATCAAAAGAATAGAAGCGGTTATTCTTAATTGTAATAAAAATTATGTTTCTAAACAGTTTATTACATCAAAAGTTAAATTAAAATGTATGTGTCATAAGAATCATTCTAAATTTAGTCGTCTAGATTTAAAAAATTTTTTAATTAAAAAGTAATTTATGTGGAAGTTATTTTTGTTTTGATGTTTATGTTTTAAATTCCTTTGGTCAGATTGTAATATTTAAAAAAGTGCTCTGGTAGAATTTGCTTTTATTAGAAGCCATATGAAAATATTTTATTAGAAGTCATATTTAATACTCTTCATAAATTGTTCTGGCCACGAGTGACAGAACAATTTATGAAGAGTATTAAATATGAAACCAGTAAAATAATAGGAAAGCGAGAGGAAAATAACTACTCTTAGCGCCTAAAAATATCATTTACCCTAATTAAAATGTAATCCATGAAAATGTACAATCATTATTCTCATCCATCAACAAGATCTGCAAGATATCTGAATGTTTTTCTGGATCCCGCAGCTATTGAAAATGTTTGAAACTTGATTATATTTAATTTGCATAAGTATAATATAAAGTGCCACAGCTATAGTCAAAATCTTGTCAGTACTAAATTGTTGAAGAGAGAAAATGCACCTGTCAATAATATACAACTGACAAATAAGACAACAGGGCACACTGCATAATTGATCAGTTTTAAAATCCATTATGTCATTAAAAAATTTCCTTGTTGCTCACAACTGTGATCTAAATTTTCCTAGAAATTATGAATAGTAAAAATTATACGATTTCACTGTCTTCTTATGAGCAAATATTTCTCCATATGTTCCATGTGTATTAGGAAACAATTCTTAAATATAATTATATAATTGAATGAAATATGGCTATTGAAATTTGAAACACTTTTTCTCTAAGAAATGTATTCTGTATAAAGCTCATTTTAGTAACAAATATTTTATACAATAATTTCTTTAAATTAGGTAAATATGCATCAGTTATAATGATTTAAATTAAGATAATTTAGCAATTCATTTTTTAAACAAAATCTGATGATTGTGATATCAATGTAAAAAGTATCGTGGAAGCAAAAAGAAGCTAAAATTTTATTAAAATCAATCATTTCATTGATCAAATGATTCAATTAATTTCATTGACCAAATCATTGATCTTTAACTTTAATAGGACCAAATAAATATCGTTATATAATGTTGTAATTATGACAAGGGAAATTATTTTATGTAAGGAGATTAATGTATCATCATCAAATACACTTTGAACAAAACTCTCAGCTTGATTTATTTATATTTCTGTACTAGAAAGAGTTTTTTTCCTTAAATATAAATTGAAAAACAAAGTAATAAAATACATATTCCATTTATTTCCACTGAATTAATATAATATTTCATAGCACTTTAAATAATTTGGATTTATATAACTATTTATATATAATAATAGAAATGATAGTAATTAATCTTTCTTAGTAATTCGTATAATGTCCCCATATTTATAATATGAAATTTAGTTCAATGCACTGTGGTATTTTTAAAAGTGTAGATATGATATATATATTTGTGTAGGTAAATACAGGAATTAAGAATATCAGAAGACAGATTGTCTGTTATAAATTTATGATAAAATCAGATAAAAACTAAACTTATTTCATTAGAAAGAAGTTAAAGACACAATTATACTTTAAATAAAAAGCAATGAAGAATAAATGCCTATAAATGTTTAGTGCTTGATTTGTATTTTTGAAAAACTATATCAACTTAAATTTTCGATACCATCAAAAATGATGCCTTTGCCTTTATACTTCTAGACCAGAAAAGAATGCTTTTAGCTGTGTTTTGTTTATTTCTTTCCGATAAAAATTCAGCAAAGATTGTCGTCCAATTTCAGTTTCAGCAAGTCTGTTTTACGTTTTTCAGAAATGTACCTCAAAATGTTTCTTAAAAATGGATCCGGCAGTTTTTTCTCATGATATTCAGCTTCTGCAACAAAACTTATTACTTTAACTGTTGCTTACCTCTTTCTTATAGTTTCCTTTTATAGATGCTTTTCGGACAATTTGTTTATTCTTCAGTAGCGTAACTTTGGAAGAAACTCTGTCCAACAACATTGAAAAAATGCATTAGTAATCTGTGATTTTAAAATATTTGTCTTTCAGCTCAAAAGTATTTGAATGTATGTACAACAATAATACTGCAAACGCTTAAAAAGGGATAGTTTCTTTCATTTCGATGATAAATAATGTAATGTACTACTTGAAAAGCTCAGCGATTTTGTAAGGATTCTGAACTTAGTCTTTCATATTTCATACAGAGAGAGAGTGCAATATTTATACATATCTATAATTTTATTATTTAATACCGTGTTAAAAACTTCCAGAAAGTTAATAAAATCCTTAATACAGAGTTCTTGCAAAATTTACTATTTAGAACAAAAATTTACTATCTGTACAAAAATATTTTAAATGGATAATGTTTTATTAAATTTAACATCACACACAATTAATGATAAATTTAACTAAGCATTATATATTTAATGTATTTTTGTGTTTTCTTAGTATAATAAAAAATACACATCAACTTCTTATGAAATCTCAGTAAATTTCAAAAAAAATCTTTTAATAATACACAATGTACGTATAATTTTCAAAATTTGAGTACTTTAATGATCCACGCAAATAATATAATGCATGTAATGTTTAAGATTTACCCATCAAATTATTATTTTTAATGATTCCAATCATTTTTTTATCTTTTCATGTATTGAAGTTTAATTATATAAAGTTTTATATTAATTTCCTGGAGTGGTAGCATACGCCTAGAAGATTCAGAATCATTTGTGTTTTTAGGCTCGGTTAACACCTTCTTGACTCGGTATAGAGCAATGAAGGAACGGTTGTTTCGAACATTCCATTGTTTCGAACGTTTCGAGCTTTAAAGTTTCATTTCGCCTATCATTAACGTAGTTGTTGGGAAGCAAATTATATAAATATAGAGAAAGATGACGCTTTGGTAGAAACAGAACACACAAGATAAGAAAGCACAGAAAACATTAGAAAATATGTTTATTTCCCTGTCTTTATTAGCATAAAATAAAATAAGAATCATAATTGATTCAGAAGAAGTTGATAAAATTGATAAACATATTTGATGTAAAGTAGTTCGATCTTTTTCAAAGATTCCAGACATGTCTTGGATTTTTTCTTTTGGAATTGTAAGGATATATGCAACAAGATTTTCTAGCTGTTGTTTCAGAAGTTTTAACCAATAATATAAAGTCGAGAATACATTTTCGATCTATGTTCTAACGTGATTCTGAGTCAATTAATTATAGTATACATCTTTTGGAAATTTGTCAACTCCTTTTGTTGGTTCACACAAAATTGTCAGAATAATTTTTTTGTTTTTAAAAGCAAACGATCACATTTATGTGCTTTTGCTAGGACAATAAAAGAACTTTGAATCATAGATATTTAAAAAGAAATTGAAAATAAAATGGAATGAAACAAAAAATTATAGAACTTTCCAAAAACATTTTATTATTCTCAAGTTATATTAAATAGAAAATTCATGAAAATCCCTGAAATGTTTTTCAGAAATTAATGTCATGAACAAACAATTGGATAATATCTGGTGTAGGTATTAAAGTTTCTTACTAAAGCATGAACTGAAGCAAATGATCGTATCTGATTATGAAGTGAACTGGAGATGTATATACAATTTTTTTGACAACTAGCAATAAAAACTTCACTTTTGTTGCATTGAAATAACATTCAACAATAGCTACAATAAAATATATTATTTGTAAATTAATCTGCTTGAAAGTGTAATGTGCAGATGTTTGAATAAATTTAAACTTAATGCCTTAGAATTAGCAAACTTCAAATAACAATATAAATAATTTATAGTTTCTTTTACAACAATTAGAAAAATAATTTTATATTTACTGTATTGCATATAATTACTTTTTGCTTAAAATGTACACAAGGCAAGAAATGATACATGTATATAAGACAAAATAAATTTAGCTAAATACTTGAATTATATGACGTGTTTCTGTAATAATAAGTACATCATTAAGATAAAGAGAAACTCCTTTTTTGTTTTCTAAATCAAAACTGGATTTTTAAAGGGATAAAAATTTGTGCTTGAGAAAATATTTTTATGTTACAATTTACACAAAAAGCAGCGAAAATTTTGATAATTTTTTTATTAATTTGTTTATTTTACAATTCTTTACTCAAAGTAAGGTAATTATTTTAAAATATCAATTCATCAGTTTAAATGTCAAATGAAATTTTCTTGTTCTTATTTTTTAATTTCCTTTAGTTTATTTTTATCATAATATTAATAATTTTTATGAATCATGTTTTATACCAAGTATGTGTATTTGATTCATCAGCTTACCGAATATGAACTGGAATGAAAGCAAAGAAAACATTTCACTCAAAAATACATTTAAAAAAGTAATGAAACTATTTTGTAACATAACCTCGTCTATATATTTCTGATACTAATACTAATAAAATATAAAGGGTACAATAGATTAAAGTCTTAGTTAAATTATTCAATCAAATTATTTTTCAAGAGTATATAAATTATTGCACATTTCAAAGGAAATGATGAAAACACTTATATTATTATATTTTAGATTCTGTGTGAACTTATATATTATGAATAAAATAATTCCAACACTTAAATGAAAATATGTTTTGTATGAAGAATAGTTGAATATGTGTATTTAATTTATTAACTTATAGAATATGAATTAGAAGGGAAGTAAAGAAAAAAATTCACTCAAAAATGCACTTAAAGAAATAGTGAAATTATTTTGCAGTATTAATTTCTTTATATTTCTGATATTAATACAAGTGAAATATAAAAGACAGAATTAATTAAACTATAAAAATTAAAAAATATTTTTTAAGTGTATATCAATTTTGGATTTTAAATAAAATTATAAAAAAACAGATAATATTTCAGATTTTATTCATTTTTCATATATTTCAGATTTTGGACTTATACTTTGAATAAATGAACTTTAAAAAAATAGTATAAATATTAAACTCAAAATTTTTATTGCAAATAATTTAACCATCTAACTTTTTGTATGGTAATTCTGAATTAATGGGTTATAAACAAACTTTCACTTTCAACGAAATCTTTTGGGAGGAAGGACGGGCTAAGTGACGTCACGAAAAGCTTACATGGCCTTGTCTGTCTAGTTGGCCGTGCATCAGCTCTGCTGGGGGACAGCGAAAAAAATGGTGCCTATCGGAGCTTAATCCTGATCGTGGTATCCCCTCTACCATCAGCAGAATTGCGGACTGGGCACATGAGGGGTATGAAAATCATACCCGACGGATCTAGAACATACGCATAATGCAGGCATTGCATTGGAGTTCCACTGGATCCGAGGCATCTCTTCAACGGTATCTCGGTTGCCTCGACCCTCTTCAGCCTCGACACCAACTGCTGCCATGACACCCTCTATACTGAAAAAGCGGAAGATGTGGTCAAGCTTCATGCCTTTGGTTCCATATGATTTTACTTGTTATTTGTTACCTGTTATTTTCTTTCTTTACCTGTTATTTTCTTTCTTTATTTTTCTTTTTGCATTTGTCACACGACAACAACAACAACAGAAGATAAGGCTATTATGTGCAGCTATATAAACATCATAAATCCAAATATCTATACAGCTGGCTATATAAGCGTCCCATAATAAAAAATTTCATACAGTTAATAAGGTTATTGATGAACTAATGTGACAGTAATTTCGTTCTTAATAAAGTGTTGATTATAATTTCTAGAAGCGTTTAACAGTAGAACTATCGACATGCAGTGCTCCTTTCTGGGACATTCCACGAGCATTCCACTAGATGGAATCTTGAGAATTTGCTGGCTAAATATATGATGTACCATCTTTTACCACATATAAACTCATTTATCGTAATCGCTTATGAAACAGAATTAGTCTTCCACCTTAAATGTGTTAGGGAATTTAAATTTTGCATCCAGTGTAAAGATTGAATATTATTTTTGCATTTTCTTTAAAACAATAATTTATTTATTTTACTTTTGTAATCAAATTGATTGAAGTGTTCAATAATGAAAAATAACTGAAATGATTCAATTTATAACATAAGAAAATGCTCATTGCTGCTTTATATTTATTGAAATTTTTCTTTTTATTTTAAATGCTAAAATTTATTCCTTTACTTTAGGAATAAAAAAATTAGATTTATACTTTCCCAAAAAATATGTATCAAATCATTTCTAGATGAAAATGTACCAATTATTCAAAAATAATTCACAAATGTTTGATGCTATTCTTAGAATAGGTTATAGTTTTTTCAAACTTATAACCCGATAAATTTAATAAAGGATTAATTATTATACAATTCTACATTTTGTCTTTTAAATTAGTTTATATATATTTTTTCAGTATTAATCTGCATTAATATTTCTTTGTTTATGGAGCAACAGACGTAAATTATGTCTTGTGTCTTTATTATGATTTCTTGTTTTTATTATGATTTTTTTCTTATTAAATACATGTGTATATAAAATGTGACTCAGAAAATCTTTTCATCTAAACATGACGAAAATGCTATGAAAATATACTGAAAGGAAAGGAAAAATGAAAAATTGCAGTTCAAGTAGTAAGCAAAATTTCTAATAATAAATAATTCGATTATTTTTACAAAACATTCTATTTAGCAGCATTCTAATTACTGATGGCATTTCATGAACATTAATTCAAACAGGAACATGTGGACGTGACATTAGAGTAAAAAATAAAAAACTGGCATGACATGTATTTCAACTTTAAGGAACTTGAAGTACTGTAAGCAAAAATAGCTTTGAAGTACTTAAACATGCCAAAACATTTTCTGCCGAATAATTCAGGCGGAAGTAAAGCTTAGGATATATTTTACTTAAAACACAATATTTTATGATATAGTTTTTTAAATTAAAATATAATATTCAGATATTTAACTTCTCTTTATGTAAATAAATTTCTACAACAAATGTTATTATATAAATAATTTTAATGAGTGAAGTATTATTTTTTATGTAAGTGGAACGATCTCAATATAAAAAAATAAGTTGTTTTTAAATGTGGAACTTTTCGAGTCTTCTTTTACGTTTGTAAAATCATTTATTAAATATATATTAGGTTGGTGCGTATGAAATGTCGGATTCTTAAGTGATTGTATAAAACTGCATATCTTTCTTCAAAAGCTGTTTATTCAATCAAAGTATGCTCCATTCACTTCAATACACTTCTCCCAACGAGATTTTAAAGCGTAGATGCCTGTCTTAAAAAAATTTTTGGTCTTTAGAATTAATAAACTCTGATATCGAGTTTTTTAGACTGTCTTCATTTTCATAGTGTTTGCCCCTTAAAAACAGCTCTAAATGCTTGAAAAAATGAAAATCGGTCGGCGAGAGATCCGGTGAATAGGGTGGATGCTGCAATGATGAGCATACGTTTAACCGATCCAGCTTATTTCGCTCTGTCAGTGCGTGCGGTACCCACTTGTCCATCTTCTTAACCTTGCCAATCTCAGAAAGGTGTCTCAATATCGTTGTATGGTCAACTTTCATCCTGATAGCAAGTTCCCTCGTGGATACGGCTGGATCCGCTTCCACTAGAGCCTTCAGGTCATCATTCTTCACAGACGTTTTGGGTCTTCCGCGCGGCTCATTTTGCAGTGAAAAATCGCCAGTCCGAAATTTTTCGAACCAACGCTGCACTTTCCGATCGTTAACCGTATTCTCCCCAAACGCTTGGTTTATGTTGCGTGCAGCTTTTGCAGCACTATTACCAAGTTTGTACTCATATAAGAAAATGACGCGAATGTCGGCAGAATTCATATCGGCAATAAACTCAAAAGAAATAAAAAAGGGAAGACCTTCGAGAAAACCTATTTTGCTGAAATGAATACAATATACCAACCTAATACATACATATGTTGCACTTGTTGTATTTCAGAACAAGTTTTGGAATAAAAGTTTGTGTTACAAAAAACATCATATAAAAATTCATCAGGACTAACAAATATTTAATTTTAAGTATGAAAGTATTGTGAGATTTTTTTACAATTTTAATATCAATTAAAAAAATTCCAAAAGTAAATGCCACCTTTGAAGATTAAAATTTTCCCCTTTGATATCTTAATCTTCAAAAATTAAAACTTATTGAAGATTAAGATTCTCAACAGTAGAAAAGTGTAAATTGATAGTTTTTTTATGTCATTCTACTCAATTTGAAATTTTATTTTAAATATGATGTTTTCCTGCTGTCTTCCTTTTTGTCTTTTTTTCGACAATTTGAAAAAGAATTTCGCGCTCTATCTATCACGACGATTCTGATCCCTTGAAATTTATGACCGTACTCGAGGTCTCGAGAATTTGTTGCTTGTCACGTAGAGCATGTGCAATCACAAACGTGAGAAACGATTTAACTGCAATGCTCCGTTTTCTATTGTAAATATTAAATCCCCGTCCATACAATCCGAGTAACTTACTCACGCTTTCCTGGTGTAGCAATTTTAATGGCCAGTAGTGTAGTTTTAGCATTATTCGATAAAGTATAAATTATTAGCCGTAAAATATTCTTATTAATACGTTTAGTCAATGTCTTGTTTAATTTATTTGTAACTTAACAATAAGTGTTTTTATACGAGAATTAATTAGATTGAGACTTACAATTTAAAGTGGGAATAACTAAACTTCACGTGGGAAACAAATACAAAAATAGTCTAACCAATGGCCAAAACACTAAATATATTTGGATACTAGCTCAAATTATCTCATCTTTAAACAAATAATTGTTAAAAAAGTTCTAGGATAAACCACTGTTCTTCTTTTTAGTCTATTGATTCCAAATAGATTAAATAATGAATCTTTTATGATATTTTTTATATCATTTTTGTATCCTTTTTGTATCACATTGCAAAATATTTTCAGTTACTGATTTAAATATTTTTCTTAGAGGATTTTGCATTATGAGTGAAAACAGTTAAGAGTACAAAATCTGATTTATTTTAAAGCCCTTAACCAGTCATATATTTTTCTTTAGGGTGATTTGTTTTATTAAAAGCTATGTCATATTTTTTTACAAGTTTTTTCAAAAATTAGAAGGCAAAACTTGATAGCATTTTAAGTTCATGTATTGCAATGGAAACATATCTATAGTTTTCAAAATACCTACTATTTGTAAATAATCATATTCTCTATTTTGACTAGGTATAATGAATGCAAGTTGCTTTCATAGATAATATATTAAATGACGTGAGAAACGATTTAAGATTCCCTTTAATGAAAAATATGTTGAAGACAGTATTGTTTTCCTATATATATATATATATATATATATATATATATATATATATATATATATATAGGAACTGTCCTTTCAAAACTTAAATTAATTTTATGATAAATCAAACATAAATTAATTATAGTTTCATAATAATTTAAATATGTAAAATTGGGTGCTTTGTGAGAATGAATATATTAAAAAACAAACAAAGTGTAAGATAGTTTTTTAAATTATATCATTTCATGAACACTATAAAACTTGATACAGGTATTTGTAAATATATCATATCATGACATTAATTATTTAAGTGGAGAAAAATATTAATTTCATTTGCAGTAGATTTAATAAAGAAAAGAATGTAAGAAATATATTTACTGGATAGCTTATGATGATTTTAGCATTCCAAATATTAAATAACTTCCCCTTGTTGAAAATGTCACGTAAAGAGTTCTTACTTTCCTGAGCTAGAATCAAATTCCCAAGAAAATTTAGTTGGACTCTTTGGAAATGTTATTTTCTAAATTTTCTTCAAAAAAATTCAAGCACGTGAATTCGGTTAAGAGACAAAAAACTCAGTTTAATTTTGTTTAGAGAAGATATTTTCAAACTGAATTTACGACATTGTCATGGCAAACAGTTATAAATTTGCTGAATAAAATACTCGTTGGGAACAGTTTGGGAATTCGTTGGTATTCGTTAAATGTCAGTCATTGTTGAATTACACAGAAATTAATTTAACGACCGTACCTATAGTTTTTGATAGATATTGTGTAACGTCTTCTTCTATTTATCCATTCAAAATTTTTCGCAAATATTTAATCAATAATATTTTTTTAACAAAACGTTTTACTTTAAAAAGCACAAATAATTATCTTTAAACAGAGAAATTTTTTAATTTTAATTTTATTGATTTTTTAAAGTTTAATATTTGAAAGTAAATATCCGAATTTTGGACAATAATAAACGTAGCAATAAAAAGATGAAATTTTAATAATTATTAAAATATATTTTTCATTTTTTAACCTGTGTAATGTTTGGATTAAGAAAGTAAACATAAAGTTAATATTGCTATGATATATTAAGGATCTGATAAGTATGGTTTTATGTAAAAAATGTTATTTTTTTCCGGATCTTGAATAATATTTTTAATTTCTGAAAAAACTTGCACAAGTCATACCGGAAAAATTGATGCATTAATTTGGAATAATAGAAGTATATTCTATTGAATTATTGGATACAGTTTTAAATATTTTTGGTCACTTTAACCAAAACCAACTTCGGAAAGAAACAATAAATTTGATTCATTTTTATGGAAGTTTTTATAAGCCAATGTTATTATAATTTTCTATACCTTATTATTTCCAGTATTAATCACAAAAGTAATTCCATTAATTAAAATTTATGTAGTCATCATTATGAATTTATGTCATAATTATAAGAAGCATTCGATGGTATGCCTGACATCATGCATTTTGATACATATGATTAATAAAACTTTTAAATAATAATAAGAATCTTGTATTTTGTCCTAAGTTTCAATAAAAATATAAATGTTTTAATTTTTTCCTCCTCTATATGTTTAAGTTATACCTTGGAACGTAAAGCATATGTCTGGAGAAAAATTTTTAGCTAGACAAATTAGATTAATCTAGGTAACAGTATAGGAAAAACACAAGCTGTTAAGAAGAGATTAGGTTTAGAAAAAAAAGGGTATAAAAATACAGTAACTCGAAATTTGAGAGTAATTTTTACAGAAAAAAATGAGTACCGAAGAATTGCAAAATGATGGGTTTATTATAAAAAATGAATGTGGAATGACAATAATATATGTACAAGTATAGATTAGCTTAATTTAATTGATGATATGGAAATAAATAAATAAAAGCAACAAATTTTAGTTGATAACACAAGTTAAAAAATTTGTTTTAAAATAATCTTTTACTAACTCAAAGATATTTGGTCTACACGCGTTATTTTCTCCTTAAGGTACAATAGATAATTTGAGACCATGTTTGTATGTAAAATTTTTGTATTTTTAGGCTGTATTTATATTTCAGATGTAAATTTATTAAAATTTCTTAATAAAAAAACAAATAATCTTTATTTTTAAAAAATGTGAGAAAATTAGTTGAGAAATATCATTGCGAAGTTACATAAAAAGATTTCATCCCGGCAATTAATAACTAACACAGCCAGGATGAAATCATTTTATGTAACTTACAATGAAAATTATCCTTTTTTTAAAAAATAGAATTGAGTTATTTCAATTATTTTTATTTTAAAAATAAGTATTAAATTTTTCACAAATAAAGATAAAGCATTTCAAGGTATGCGGCTAATTGTAAATTTCTTATGCTAAAATACAGTAGCCAGAATTACAGAAATAATTACATATGCAACATTCTATTATTAAATTATTTAGTATTTCTCCTAAACATGAAACATTAAATTTCACTGTCAAGTGTAAAGGGATTTCAGAGATGAAATTTCGAAGACAAAGTTATTTTTATTTATCTTTAAAGCAGGAACTTCATGTTAGTTTACTTACCCATTAATCTACGATTGTTTAAAGATCAATCGAAACTTCTCTATATACTTCACGTATTTATAACTTAATCCACTAGTATATGGTTGCAGTTAAGAGGTATAAAAAATAATACAATGCCTAGAGAAATAAAAAACTGAAATCGAAAAGAACCAGAACAAACTCTTATAAATTTTGGACACACTAATTTTACTCCAAAAATATATATACTTGACTCCAAAAATAGTGAACAAAATAGTTTTTGTAGTTCACCATATAAAATGAGAAACTAATAATGAAATTTATAGGTAATATAAATTATAAAAGCGAACTTATGAAAATTTATGCTAAAACGGTAGGTACCACTTTTTTGATAGAAAAGAACAAATATGAGAGTAAAATATGAAAATATATTTTTTTGCAACTACGCAAGTAACTTTTCATGTTTTTCAACTTTTGTAAGAGAATTCGTCACCAATAGTATTTGAGACCTTATGAAATCTGAGAGAAACTGTTTGTCTGATTCGATAAGATGGCAGATGGTCAAACGTATGGAAATGGTTGCAGACTGTTGCTACTAGGTGCCTTAATGTGTTTCACAGTGGGGTTCATTGTTCCTGGAATCAATATTAAGCCGAAAATTATGTGTAAAGAAGACGTGTGCCAACCTACTAACAAACTACAACACCTCCAGAAGACCGTTTAATAGCTCTTTTGGCCAGAAGGAGAAGATGCGTTTTTTCCGCAACTTGTTACAGACCATTCTGTAGTATCAGGGAGCAAAATATCCGCTAGTACGGTATGGAGTCATACAAATCTTCACCATACAAGTCTTTATACAAGGGGTTCCTCACCAGACGACATAGAAGGGCTCCTTTATTTTGGACATGACAGCACGTTTCCTGAACCAGAAGACGATGGGCATCTGTACATTTTACAGATGAATCGAGATTCTTTCGGAAGGGAGATTCAGTAAATGTGCTGATATGGAGGGAACAAAGCAATAAATACCATCAATCCAACACTATGGAAATACATAATTACCGTAGTGGTGCAATAATGGTTTGGACAGCAATCTCACTCGGTGATCACACTCACCTGCATATTTTCCAGGTAAGAACTTTGACTGGTATGAGATATAAAGATAAAAATCCTTGATCCATATGTCCACTTTTATGCTGGTGCAATTGACAATGATTTTATTATGATGAAATACAACACATGACTTCATCAAGCTGAAGTTCTTGAGGAATAATTTGTGGGTCCTGGTTTGAAGCGACTGGAGCTGTTTGTAAAATCTCCATTCCGGAATCCCATACAGTGTCTGTGGGACTATCTTGGTCGACAGGTTGCTGCTTAAAGACTTCCATCAAGGTCTATAGGAGAACTATAAGACCGCTTTTTCCGAGTCTGGGACTAGCTTCCCATTTCGGTAACTGACAACTTAATTGACAACATGGAAAGTCAATGCATTCAAGGTAAGGGTGGGCAAATCTTTAATTAAAAATTCCTTTTGTTAAAATTTTACACTATAAAACTGCGTTTCTTTTTTCCAATATTGAAGATTTTCAAAGAGATTGCTTTTTTTACGGAAATTATTTATGCGCTTCCTTCTGTAAATTTCTATATTGCAATAAATAGATACATGTCTTGTTTACGCGTTACGCACAATACAGGTATGCATTATATACAAATTTCGTTTTTCTACATTCTTAATAAATGAATTTACAAAGATGCAAATTAGGTGCAAAAAACTAATTCTGCTTTATTTTTGAAAGCCAGTGTAATTTTAACACTATAGAGATAAGCTTGTAACTCATTTCTTTCGTTTGACTTTTACATGAAAAATGAAATTTTAAAAATGGTAAATAGTATTTCATAGAAAGTCATTTGTATTTTGGAAGATATCCATGAATGAAATTTTAAATATTTATAGAAAAAATTATTTTTTATTCAATACGTATTTCAATACTATATGTTAAGGGTATTATTTTGGAACAATACACTTTATGAGAATTAGTTAAACAGGAAAATTTTACAGACAATTTTAATAAATTAATAAAAAAATTACAGTATACTTCACTGCTATACAATAGAAATTTATTTTTATACATTTTAAAATTGCTTGAAATATATTGAGATATCTCTTCAAACAGAAAAAGGTAAGTAAAAGTAGAAAAAGAATAAAAAAATTAGCAGATTTTTAAATTTCTTACAACCCCAAATATCTGATGCTTATAATATACAAGATTCACTGTTTTTTTCATTTACCTAATACAAATACTTTCAATGGTGCCTTTGTATCAATCATAATAACAGCGGTCAATATTTTTTAAATAACTGAGCAGTTTCTAAATAACATCTATTCTTTTCCTGAATCGGAAAGCGGATTATTTTTTACTTGTCAGATAAATAAATTGTCTTACAGGTTAAGCACACACTTCAAAATCGTCAAAGAGGAACATCAAAAAACTTCTAAATGTTTTTGAGGAATTTAGGTAGATTATGTCAAACACGGAATATGCCTTCTTTAAAAAAATAGTTTCGTAATTTATCGATAAATATACGTTAAAATAAAAATATTGTTATGAGATTATGTTAGTTTCTGAATTGTATTATTTTATTCTACTGTATCCCCCTTTTAAAAATAATATAAAAAACTTAATATTTTTACTAATTATTTCATTTTTCTAATGAAAAATGAATACGTGTTAAAATGTTTCGTAAATTCACTTAATTTAAAGTGACTTATCTGGTTATATATTTATTGAAACAATGAATTTAAAAATTGAACTAATTTTTAAAAAAGAAACTAAACAAGAAGCTATTTTGATAAAATACTGAACTCCTCTTTTCACTACCAAAATTTTAATTTTAGATTAAAAATAATCTTTGCCTGTCTTGTCATGTGAGAACCAAACATTCACTTTAATTGTAAAGAAGATTATTGTGAGCGACGGTTGGTGGCATTTTAGAGACCATAGTCATTGAATTGTTCTCTGTTTCTATTTTACTGTTTGTCATGACCTGTTAAACTTGATACTTCATAAAATGATCTGGTGTTCTTTTTCCTGTCTGATTTTTATTCTATTATCTTAAGATGGATCAGGTAAATATATACTTCTGCTTTTTGTTACTAAAATACTTTCTTTTATCTGTTTTTGAGTTTCGATTGAAGTTTTTTAAGTTGTTTCCCTTGAATTATTCATTTGTTGAACCAAATTTTGCAATTTCGCAATCGCAACTTTAGCTTAAAAATTTCTCAGTGGTGAATTCGAAACAACGAGAATGTTTATATAAGAAATAAAAATTTTGTGATGGAGTATGTAGAGAGGCAAATTATTCAATTAAAAAGCATTAAAAACTTAAATAAAAGTATAATAATATAAAAAATGTAAGAAATAAAAAATATCAGCAAAGAGATAAAGAATGCAATTTTAACAAAAATAAATAAATAAATATATGTCTATATATAAAATAAAAATATAAAGAAAAATATAACATTCAAAATTGAAAATTTATCTTATAAACTTTTCATTTAAAAAGAATGTAAAGAATGGCTGAGTTTTTTTAAAATATTTTATAAAAAATAACCCAAAGGTTTATATATTAATATTTGCATACAAATTTATATTTGATAAAATATCGTGTAATTTATTGATAATTTTCGTATCTCTATTATGAAATTCTTCAATTATCTTATCATTAGATGAATAATTTTGCATTATATATGTGAAATTTAATTACCTCAATAATAAATATACTTTCACAATATTTACGCTCAAAATGGACTTAAATTTTTTAAATAGATTGAACCAATTATTTGAGTCTTGTTAAATTTTGTAGAATGGTAAATTTCAGATCTTGTAATTGTAATTTGTTCAAGATCTCTTTATCATTTTGTTAGTGATAACATTTTTGTTCTATTTTTTTCCTAAACAACTTATTTTTGCAATTTTATTCCGCGTAAAAATTTATTTAATTTTCTGCAGTCCATTCAATTTTTGCGTGTAGTTATTTTACTCATACCTATATTTAATCTGATTTCTTGGAGGACAATGTATTTTTATTTGATTTAAGAGATATCAAGATTATGCATATAATATAATTAATCAATACAATTCAATTCGTGTTTTAAATAGAACATAAATTCATTTTTGATTTCATTGATTATTTTACTTCATTTATTTCTGGGTTGAATTTGCTCTGTTATTTGTCTTAAGTTACATAAACTTTTAATTATAGGAAGAAATTTCTTAAATTAACCAAACAACTGTGGAGAACTGACATTCAAATCTCGAGAGTGAAATTTCGCACCATTTATAAAAATATTGTAATTTGTAATTCGGTGGTAAAACTGGTGATTTTGAGAAAAAGATTGTATTCCAGATATATGCTGTGTATCATGTGTTTGGCTTCTGACGGGATACAAATATTGTACACATTATATCCCGTTTTTAGTCACTAGGTTCAATTTCCTTGGAGGGAACAGAAGGACTATTCAATTTACGGTTACTTCTACATCAGAAACTAGAAAAATGGAATTCTAAATAAAATATACAGTAAAGTACCATAATTTGGTATTTCTAATGATATCTGTGCCTTACAGGGAAGAATATCCTATACTATAGCGCCTGCATTATACAACCATAAGTGATATCTTCGATTCCCATTAAGCTCATATTAAAGAAGAAGGAAAAGAGAGAAGTTACCCTACCTTTAAAGTAGGTAATTTATCAAAACTTCACTTTTTTTCTTAACAAGATCTTAATGACCCAATGAAGGATTTAAATTTGTCTAAAGAGTAGCGGGAACTTTTAAGTTCCGGTCAAAAGTTGGAATATACTAAAATATTACGAACAGAAATGTGCTTCTTATCATCGCCATAGTGCTTTTAAAGACTACTTCTCCAAGAAAATGCAGTTCATATAATAATGTTTAATCAGTAATGAAGGCTTTTGCATATCAACACCAGCCATATGAGTGGCGACTGTTCATAGACTCATTGAAAGTTAGTTTGAAGGCTTTATTACTGCATAAAGGAAATAAATTGCCTTCAGTACCAGTCAAGCGTGTTAGTGATATTAAAAAGTCGTATGAAAACATATTGTTAGCAAAAATTCATCACACTATACATAACTGGAATATATGCGGTGACTAAAAATTAACAACTTTACTATTAGATTTCAATTTGGATACCCACATCTTTTTCCTTTTTTGTATGAATGGAATAGCAGGGATAGAAAATCTCATTGCATTAGGAAACAGTGGCCTAATCGTAAATCGTTTATTCCAAGACATAAAAATGCATGAAATTCTTCTTTAGTGGTTCCCCAGATGCTCTTTTTATCTCCCCTACAAATGAAACTGGGACTGATGAAAATGTTTTAAAAGCTTTGATGAAAAGTTCTGGTGCCTTTATTCATCTGAAATTTAAATTTCCTAAAATGGGTGATTAAAAAATTGAAGGAAGCGATTGCTATAGGATCACAAATAAGATCAATAATATCACATGAAGAGCATTTTTTAAACTGTCGAATCCATCGGAAAGGGCGCAGTATAGAAATCAATCGAAAATATTTTGTTGTGGACTTCTTGGCAATATAAAAAAGAAATCTATAGGAAATAGTGAGTGATCTTCAGGCTTCATAATAAGGAATAGGCTGTATATTATGTCCTTAAAAATTCACTTGTTAAACTTTCATTCAGACCTTTTCCTTGAAAATCTCCTGGCTGTCTCTGATGAACATAGCGAGCGTTTTATTCAGCAATTTCTTGTTGATGAATTTTTGTACCATGCAGGGTTTTTTTCTTTCTATCACATTTGAAAAATTCTAAAAGAATTGATATTTTGGAAATGTTTCTTAAATATAAAAATCTTTTAGAACTTTAAACATTTACGTGTATCTGTCAGAAATAAACCCTGCCTGATGTAAAAATCTGTGTACATAATTTGATTCAGAGGGTAAAAGTTAATAAGGTCCTTGTATCTTCGTGAAGATAATTTTTACTGAAGACTAGTAAATTTAGATACTTTTATGAAACATATTTGCACCCAAATCCTTCACTTTTACTTTCTTTAATATAGAAAATAAGGATCATTGCTTCTAGATCAGAGGTTTGAAAATTAATGAAAGAATTTATTATTTTTTATCCTAATTGTGCCCAAGTTGACAAGCACATTATGGCTGACCTGCCAGAAAATATAATTCCACCTTCAAGAAAATTTAATCAGGTTATGATTCTATTCAATTTAAGATAATATCTAACTATAATCTTAAGAATCTCGTATAGTTTACGTTTGTTGTTTTGTTTATTTTACTGCAAAAACTGCACATGTGAAATTTTTGAGAATCTTAGCTCTGAATCTTGTTTAGAAATTAAAAAAAAGTTTTAGGAAATAGGAAAAGGAAATATTTAGGGACGGTGGAACAAATTTCAAAGATGCCTGCAAAACAATTTTCCAAGCTTTTTGTTGTTCCAGAAAAAGGAATAATTTCAAGCATTTTTTACATCAAAAAATGTAAAGAGCAATTCCTATTTCTATCCAGCATCTCAGTTTTGAGGTCTTTTATAATTTGCAGTTAATCCATAATTCATGGGAAGGAATGGGATCAGACCTGTTGATTCTTAAGGAATTATACGAAATTTACCAATTTGTAGTTGTCAGACGTGACTCACTTCCGGTAAAATATTATGCTCACCACTAGGATAGATACCAGAAAGAAGATAAACATTCTTATATCTGGCATGTGTAGTCAGTTGTAAATATGTATGCAATAATTTTAATAGATATTCGCATTTAAGTGCCAATAAAATGATTTGTTCTCACAAGTTCACTATTTATACAGAAGAAGAAAAACTAACCATTGTTATAAATTGGAAAATTACTGAGGCACGACCAACATCTTACAGAAGAACCAAAAGAAAACAATACTAGTTGGTAGGAAACTCTTTTGTTTCATCTCCTGTTAAAACATACTTTGTGTACATAAAAATTACTAATTTTCTTTACTTTAAAGTTATAGCTATAAGAATTTAAAATGCTTAAAAGCCTAAAACAGATCTTAAAATTTATTATAAAAGATAAAGGTGATTTATTAACGTCTTATATGACATAATAAATTTAAGGAATTAAATTCTTATTAATAGGCATCAGGAAAGGAATAATGGTTTTGTAGAAAATATTTGCTGATTCGATAATGGGAGGCTGAAAATCAAGGGAAGAACAACAAGCGCTAATTGGATTAGAAAAATCAACGCCAGATAGCTCTCGATTAAATAAAGAGGCACAAATAGAATTAGAAGAAACAAATTTAGGAAAAAAATGAAAGGAACACTGAGCTAGAAAAATATAATTTGATGAAAATGAAATTAGCGAGCAAACAGAATGTAATGCAGTTTATGAAATCATGAGATAGATGAAATCAGTGGAAAACAATATTCAAAGTATACGAAATTTAGCTGTACCTATTGGAAAAAAAAACCGTTAGTTGAGACTTAATTCGTTTTGCATTTAGAAAAGCAAAAATCTATTTGGAAAATTTCATTGGAAATTTTATTAAGCATTTTAGGAGAAAAGTCTTCTAATATAACTGTTTATATAAAAGAAGAAATAAATGATAACGATAAATTAAAACGTGAAATTTTAAAAGAACGCAAACAGCTATTGGGTTGTTCGGAAAGTATTTTCGTTTTACTCACCTCAATCAGTTTTTTGCTAATAAAAACCAACCATTTTATGAGTGTGGAATCAAGCAACCACCAGAAAGATGGTAAAAGATGGACTGAAATTGACAATATACAATTTAATAAAATATTTATTCGTTATACGTTTTCCATTTTCATAAATAACAAAACTACTTTCCGAACCTAATACTTTTGACTTGCTTACAATATTTTTAAAAAGCACTTTATATTTTATGTCACACTCGTATACAAGTTGTCTCACGCCTATCTATTGTCTTGGTATGAAACGTGTGATGAACCATTCACTGTTAACATATTTTAATTTCATTTTCATTTTTTAACCAATATCGTTTACTCTTTTTTAACTGTGATTTTTAAATTTGTTTGATTTGCCTGGGAAACCATCCCACGGGAACCTATTTGCCTTTTTGAGGGCAATAGGTTTTTTAAATTATATTCAGTTTGTGTTACATATACAAATTTGAAAATTATATATACTTTTGATTTTTTCTTTTTATGATTTATTATTAATTTTTAATATATATATATATAATATATATATATATATATATATATATATATATATATATATATATATATATACATTGATTTTTGTTTTTTATTTGTTGCTTGTGGGTTTCTTAAAATAATAATGATAATAATAATTAATAAAAAATAAAATAAAATAAAAAATTCCTAAAACCTTACTCGTGGCGCAGCATGTCTCCATTTTTAGAACCTTGCGCCATTAAACCGAACCAACCAACCTCACGCTTATTTATTGATTGTTAACACTGATGTTCATTAAGAGAATAATATTAAATACTCTCTAATCATAAATCATACCAATCATGAAATTTCGATGAACATAAGTATTTAACAACTACAAATTTGCTTAAATCAATATAAATTGAAACAAAATGTAATACGAGTGATATCTATCTATCTATCTATCTATCTATCTATCTATCTATATATATATATATATATATATATATATATATATATATATATATATATATATATATATATATATATATATATATATAAAATTTCGTGTCACGATGTATGTTCCCGATAAACTCCGAAACTACTGAACGGATTTTGATAAAATTTTGTAATCATTTATAATATGGTCCAACTTAAAAGATAGAATAGTTTTTATCTGTTAATTATATTGATCTCAATATTTATTATACGACATTAGTGTTTATTTATTGGTTAGTTCTGTAAGTTCCTAATAGGTGGCGGTTTAGCATCTAAGTTGCACAGGTATTCGGCAGATGGCGACGTGTTTATTTTTCTAGATTATACCATCTTCGAGAAAATTAACGTGCGCGCGCAAGCGCGTGGTTAAATATAGAATTTACATATATTTTCATGATGTATAATCATACTATAACAATTTTTCGTGAATCATTTTCATAATTATACTTTGTATTGTGTTATTATTGTGCAGTGTTCTTCAGTTTGAATATTTTTAATATTATGAATAGTAAAATAAAATTTTATTTATTACTGTTTTTCTCTACTAATTTTCATACCACCTCGAAAACATGTAAGTATTTCTCGATAGCCTTTTATTTATTTTTATTTTATAATTTGATAATTATTAATTTATTCAGCAGTACATTTTGATCTAATTTATTTATTCAAATGATAAATTCTTTTAATTTTTTTTATTTCAGTATAATACCACGGAAAAAATTTTTAGTTTTAATAATTTAAAATTGAAAAAATAATAGTTCTATGTCAATGTTATCTACCTCATTTATAACAATTTATTTTTAGATGTTTTTAATTTATATAGTATATTTTATAAGAGTAAGTCACTGATTACAAACTATAATTTAATATAAGATGAATAAAATGTAAATTCATGAAAGTATATGTTGATTTATGCTTAATTTCAAAATTTCGATACTTTACCTATTACTTTTAAATTTTGGTGAAACGTTTTATTTTTAATCTCATAAGAATGAACCTATTTTAAATTTTTTAGAAAATATTAATTTGATTGTACCAAAGAGTTAGTAAAAAATTCATTCAATGTATTATAATTACTCAGCCACAGCAAAGCGTGGCTGGGTCAGCAATTCTATATACATAAAAATTTCGTGTGTCATGATGTATGTTCGCGATAAACTCCGAAACTACTGAACCGATTTTGATAAAATTTTGTAACCATTTATAATAGGGTCCAACTTAAAAGATAGAATAGTTTTTATCTCTTAATTATTGATCTCAATATTTATTATACGATATTAGTGTTTATTTATCAGTTAGTTCTGTAAATTCCAAATAGTTGGTGATTTAGCATCTAAGTTGCACAGGTATTCGGCAGATGGCGACGTGTTTATTTTTCTAGATTATAGTATCTCCCAGAGTAAATTAGCGTGCGAGCGCAAGCGCGTGGTTGAATAAAGAATTTACATATATTTTCATGATGCATAATCATACTGTAACAATTTTTCGTGAATCATTTTTATAATTATACTTTGTATTGTGTTATTATTGTGTAGTGTTCAATTTGAATATTTTTAATATTATAAATAGTAAAATAAAATTTTATTTATTACTGATTTTCTCTACTAATTTTCATACCACCTCGAAAACATGTAAGTATTTCTTTATAGACTTTTATTTTTTTATTTTTCTTTTATAATTTGATAATTGGCTCTGTAATCGTGCTATTTTGGCAGCAAGAAACTTTGATGCGAACGAAATTAACTTCAATATACAACAGATGTTGCCCGGTGATTTGATGTCTCTTAAATCAATCGACCAGTTACTGATGAAAACAAAGCCGTAAACTTTCCAACTGAATTTTTGAATTCTCTGGATATGCCAGGAATGCCACCACACAATCTTCAATTGAAAATTGGTTCACCAATTATTCTTCTACGTAATTTAAACCCACCTCAATTATGTAACGGTACACGCTTAGTCATAAAAGAAATGACAGAAAATATTTTCTAAGCAACAATTTTGACGGAAAAATTTAAAGGAGATATCGTCCTGTTTCCACGTATTCCACTGATAGCGTCAGAATCTCCAATACCGTTTAAAAGGCTCCAATTTCCGATTTGTTTAGCTTTTGCGATGACCATAAATAAATCTCAAGGCCAAACAATGTCTATTTGTGGTTTGGATTTGGAAAACACATGTTTCTCACATGGACAGCTATATGTTGCCTGCTCACGTGTAGGAAAACCATCAAATCTCTTCGTGTTAGCGAAAGACAGGTTAACCAGGAATGTTGTACACAAAGTAGTACTTAGATAATTTTAATTTTAATAATTTAAAATTGAAAAAATAATAGTTCGATGTCAATGTTATCTACCTCATTTATAACAATTTATTTTTAGATGTTTTTAATTTATATAGTATATTTTATAAGAGTTAAGTCACTGATTACAAACTATAATTTAATATAAGATGAATAAAATGTAAATTCAGAAATTATATGTTGGTTTGTACTTAATTTCAAAATTTCGATACTTTACCTATTACTTTTAAATTTTTGCGAAACGTTTTATTTTTAATCTCATATGAATGAACCTATAAATTTTTTTAGAAAATATTAATTTGATTATACCCAAGAATTAGTAAAAAATTGATTCAATGTATTATAAAAACTCAGCCACTGCAACGCGTGGCTGGGTCAGCTTGTATATATATATATATATATATATATATATATATATATATATATATATATATATATATATATATATATATATATATATATATATATATATTGTAATTATCAAAAACCCTAATATTATAAAATCTGTTTAACACTCCTAGTAAGTAATCATATTTAACATCGTTTACGCGTGAGAGATGAAATTGCAAATAGAAAAAAAAAATGATTAAAAAGAATACTTTATTTGTAGAAAAAATTATTTAGCCCGCGATTATAGAAAAAACTGCTTTAATAATTTTTCGAAAATTTATATCTATCAGTTGACCTTTATTCCCTGAAATTATGCATCAGAAAGAAACAATGTGAATTTTATGGCAGATTCTCGCTTATCTCTTTGTCTTAATAAATTGCTTTCTGGTGAGGAAGAATATAGAAGAGTTAATTTGTGTGTGTGTGTGAATTAAACATTTTGGGAGAATGTTTAGAATAATTTAATCAAAACAACAGTTAAATTAAATAGGTATATCGAATTAAATTATTGCGAAGAATGCATAATCGTACTGACAAATGAATTGAATGTCGTGCAATGCTACCATTGTTTCTTTATGAGTCACTGATTTTGTCAGACAGTAAAATCTATTTTACGGGCTTCTTTCCTCCTAACGAAAAGGATGCTAATTATTGTGTGTTAACATCATTGGGGAATCTGCAGATGTTTTCTTGGTACAAGTAAAGGGAAATAGTATGTCTGAGGTGAATTATATCTTTTGATCGAGAATTAGATGGTATTTTAAATGAAGATTTTCGATTGTTTTTAGAGCAAATTAATTATACTTCATTAAAAAATTCACATTGAATAAAAACAGAATACATTGGATCGTTTGATTTACCATAAAATTGAAATTTATCATAAGACAGTTATGCTGTTAATTTTACGAAAATGTAGGTTAATTACGTTTTAAAATTAGTCCATGAATCGGTTTTTCGGGGAAGCACGTATGAGTTAAAAATATATATTATTATAAATTCGAATTGAATATAGATTTTGCTAGTCAAATATTTATAAAAGTACTGCGAATAAATGAGCGTAGCGCCCATTTCTTCGGTTGTCCATTTCGAACTTCTTTTTGAAAAAATTAATGTTGACACAGTTCCACCATCAAAAAGCGAGCACTAACACATAATTTTTCTAGTAGAGAAAAGAAATCGGACAGAAGCTATATTTTTGAAATCATTATCCGCAAAATCTACTTGTTATTCTTGACATGCACTATTTACGCGCGAATATTTTCATCAACATAAAAATTCTTAATAACGTTATTAAACAACTTAATATATCAAATGACTAATTTCAAGTCTGTCCTATGACTGAAGAATCCCAAACGATTATTGGTTTGATTCTTAGATTATCTGGTACGGGTTTAGTTGCCTCGAATGATTTAGAGGAAAGTTGAAACAAAGTAAGAAACGATACATTGCAGCACATGGTACGGGAAGATTAAAGAGGTTGGAAACTTCAATTATCCTATATGTTATTATCCTATTAAGCGTTCCCAATACAGTGTGACTGGCTTCTCTCTTTTTAAATTTTCTACGATAGAGAAGCTCGATGTCTATTGTGTATTTTTAAATCACCTAAGGCATATGAAGTTATAGTATTTATCTTGGTTTTAATCAGCTATTGATGATATACAAGAATTGAATGTAAGAATTGAAAGAGTCATTGAATGTACATCTTTTTAGCAATGTCTGTTTCGATAAAAGACGTTCAGTGCAAAATTTCAGCTATGTGAACAAGTTTTAATTTTGATGCTTGACTTTAGTTACAAAATCTATGTGAGAGGAACTAATTTATGTGCAGTTTTTAAGCATGTTTAACATGTTTCTTAGGTTTTCCATCTAGAAACCTAAAACATCGGTGCTGATAAGATTCTGAAATATTGTTCCAATTATATCATTGTGGTGTTATTTTTCAAAAAGATCACATGCATTTGGTGAGATCTGGTTTACATTGAATGCGCATAAGGTATCAATAAATTTAAAATTGTTTTAGATCTTTCAATAGCATTAACATATAAGCTCAAGAATAAATTTATAAATGCCCTCACGTGAAGAAAATAATGTAGAAAGTAGGAAACTTCAATTTACTTGCATCCCCATGGGGTCTTTCATTACAGGTCAACACAATTTTTTAATTTTCTGTTTTGATAATTTGAATTCTTTAATTTCCTATACGTATCACGTTTCGTTGACACCTGAAAATTTCCCAGAAAAATTTTCTTCTTTTTTGATAGATCAGTAAAAAATTAATATTCCTGTAGAAGATAATAACGAACATACATGTTGACAGTTTCAACACTTTATGAAATCAATCGTACTTTAGTTACTAATATGCATATTAATCTTTTTTCGTTTGCAAATATAAAGTTTACTATTAAGAGCAAACATTATTTTTTATGCAACAAAAAGGAAACTATATACATATTATTTCTTCAGGAAACACAACTTCTAAGATTAATTTCCAGCACCATTTACTGCAGGGTGTTAAAAGCTATAAAAGGGATTTAAAGGGAACGATTTATAATGCCTTCCGCGCACTTGATCAGAAGTCATCACATCAGAAAGGTTCCATTAAGAAAGGTAAGAAAATTAAAAGAAAATGTCTTACAGAAAGAAAACAGTTGAAATAGGAGTAAAACCTAAATCAATCGAGTAAGTATCCGGTGAGAAGAAAATAGAGATGCAAAAGTTCAGATCAATCTACTTTGAAGATTGGTTTGTTGTTTTTGGATATAAAAAAGAAAATGATTAGACATACTATTTAAAGTGAATTTCTAACTATTACAGGAACCTGCAACACTTATTGGAGTGAAATCTTCAAGGTTATCAATAAAATTTTAAAGAGCTGTCTATTAAATAAGCAAGTCAATCTTCATTTCGATGAGCAATTTGATTAAAGCTTATTCACTGCAGTCAAGAATTTTGAAAATAAATATCTAATGTTACTTGAGACTTAGGTGTAGGAACGTATGTTTTGATAAAAGCTTTGGTAATAAAATGTCAGAAAAAACTTGTATCGAAATTTGTCTTCCAAAAATGAAATTTATCACAAATTAAACAAAAAATATTTCATTCATGATAATAAGAAATTAGTATTTAAATTAGAGTCACTCATTTTGTGAAGGACTTTACTTTAAATAATCCTCTGATAATCAATTAAAGTTATTTATTCTGCTGTGCAGTAATATATATATATATATATATATATATATATATATATATATATATATATATATATATATATATATATATATATATATATATATATATATATATATATATATATATATATATATATATATATATATATATATATGTATATATATATATATTGTATATATTTAAGTGTTGATACAAATCAATAAAGAGTGAAAACATTTTTTTGTGATTTTCATAGGAGGAGAGTAATTATTTAGAAAATAAATATTTACAATTAATTAAAATTAATATAAAAATTATTCGCAAAAGTTTAAAACCAACTATTCTATGAGTTAAAATTTGTAACGTTTTGCTAAAATACATTTTGCAAATAAAAATTTTTGAATTTCTATTTTTAAAGTTCATTGTATCAACATACCGTCATAACACTTATTAAACAAAATATTGGGATATTCGGAAAGTAACTTCGTTTATTCCCGACAGAGGATTTAATTGCATTTTTTGCACCCAACTTCACACTTAAGCCGTATAATTATTATATGCTTTGAGAGCTCATATAGCAAGGCTTGTGTGTGAAAAATTCCAATTAATTCTACGCAGTAGTTTTTGGTTGGTGCCCTTTTAAATATGGAGAGCAATAAGCAGTATTTTTCGACATATCTTACTGTTTTACTACAGAAAGGGTAAAAATGCTGTTCAAGCCTGAAAGAAATTGACCGATGTGTATGGAGAAGATGTATTGACAGTACGCCAATGCCAGAACTGGTTCGCTAAATTTCGATCCGGCAATTTTAATGTCGAAGATGCACCACGTTCGGTAAGGCCGGTTCAAGCTGATAATGACGCGATAAAGGCATTAGTTGATGCAAACCGGTGAACAACAACAGTTTATGACCACTTGAAAAACCTGGGATTATCCTCGAAGCTCGATGTGTGGGTTCTCAATGTTCTCACAGAGAAAAATCTGTGTCGCTGCATTGACGTCTGCGATTCGCTTCTCAAACTTCACGAAAATGATCCGTTTTTGAAGCTCCTCCTCACTGGGGACGAAAAATGGGTTGTATACAACAACGTCAAACGCAAGAGGTCATGGAGCAAAAAAGATGAATCGGCTGAAACCATTTCCAAAGCCGATATTCAACAAAAAAAGGTGATGCTGTCTGTTTGGTGGAATTTTAAAGGAATATTTTTTGGGGTGTTTACCGGATAACACAACGATTAATTCAGATGTCTACTGTCATCAGTTGGACAAACTGAATGATGCACTTCAACAGAAAAGGCCAGAACTAATCAACAGGAAAGGTGTAGTTTTCACCAAGACAACGCGAGACCTCACACAATTTTGGTCATTCGCCAAAAGCTTTTACAGCTTGAATGGGATACAATGCCACACCCACAATATTCTCCAGACCTGACACCATCGGATTATTATTTGTTCCGGTCACTCCAAAATGTTTTAGACGGCAAAAGTTTCACCTCAAATGAGGAGGTCAAAACCACCTTGATCAGTCTTTTGCCAGCAAAGCCCAAAGATTTTATGAACGTGGAATTATGCTACTACCAGAAAGACAGCAAAAGGTGTTGGACCAGAACGGCTAATACATAATTTAATAAAGTATTTGTTTATTACACGAAAACTGTGTTTCGTTTCTACAAAAAAAAAAACGGAATTACTCTCCGAACCGATAGAATTATTTTGCATGCATAAATAACCCAATAATTCAGAAATTTTCCATTTCAATTTTCTACCCATAAATTTTGCCCCATTTAAAGGTTCTTAACCATTATTTTTAACTTTAGAATCAAAATAAAAAAATTTAACAATTTAATCAAAATGTATTCCACAGATATTAACTGAAATGTTACACAGGTTTAAACTTAAATTTTACATCTTAATTCAAATTTACATAAATATTTCAATTTGTCATCATTATAAAATGTATTTGCTTTTATAATTTATTTTTAATTGTATAATATATTAATACATTAAATTTTAAGTTTTTTTTAATTCCTTCAATTAAATATTTGTTTTAAGATTTATAATTTTGAAATGGCAAATGTTACATATAATTCACGATTAATTTAAAAAATTTAATCCAATTTCATCCAACACAGTTTAACATTCGTAAAATATTTTGACAATTATTAACATGGTCACTTCTAATGAATATCTATTTAAACTGTTGATGAGTTTTATGTCAAATTATAATGTAGATAAAGAATTTTACTAAGAAATATTTTTGCAATTCTGGTGAAAAATACATTTATTTTCAAGAAATCTTCTTTTAATTTGAAATATATTTTACAGCCAGACAAAATTTTATGTTTAATTAGAAGGAGTAAGTACGTTTAACATATTTGGACACACAATGTTAAACTGTGAAGTGTTTGTAAGTTAGAAAATATGATATCATGAAGTAATATCAATTTTTGAGATAAACAAATATATATATTATAAATAAATAATAACCTGATATTAATTTAAGAAACTTCATTTATGCTATAGGCAATTTATGATATATACTTAGATTAAGCAATTTTTATAAGATATTCAGAGTTTTTTTAAAATAAATTTGCAAATTCAAAAATTTCTAAAGTAAAGAATTCAAATTGTGAAAGCATTTGCAAATGTTAATTAATCATTAAGAAATATATATTTTAAAATTCACGTTCAGTATTGTTAAATACTTCTTTAATGCATTTTTTGTTTTTGAAATGTGCAAGGAATATAAAGAAAAATTAAGTTGTAAACAAGCAAATTTAATTTATTATGTAATAAAATATTTAGGAAATAAGAATAAATATTAAGTTAATGTTTACCTTCGTTAAAAAGTATTTTTTTTAGATTTTACATGTGTATTTCTTAAATAAAAACAATATTTATAATTAATAAAACATATATAAAATTTAAAAAAATTATTTTAACAAAATACACATATTTGTGAAATATTTATATAGAATGTTTAAAGAAATGTTTAATTTGAATAACATTTTTGTTATTTTAGAAAGTGTTTTGTAAAGGGACATAAATTTAAATTCAGGCAAAAGTGAATCGAAATAGCAAAAATCTATAAGTATGTAAAAAATAATACAAAAATATGCAAATCTTTGTAAAGAATAAAGGTATATACTCTTCTTGAAGCTTCGAATCATTTTAGGTAAATGGCATTTTAATGTACTTTTGTAATATTATAAGAAGCACATAGGAAAAAAAACGCGTAAAATTTATTCAAGCTAAAGAAATCCTAATTTTAATAAAAACGTTTCATTTATTAAAGAAATAATAAATGAAACGTTTATCATTTATTATGTATTAGTAAAGAAAATCATCTGATTAAATAATTAAAGTTTATATAATAATTATTTATCTATTTGATGAAAAGTATTATTTTTATTTTTGAAAAATTAAGTATTTGAACTTAAAACACACACACAGATATATATATATATATATATATATATATATATATATATATATATATATATATATATATATATATATATATATATATATATATATATATATATATTATAGTGATAATATTGAAAAGAAAATTAATTTTAAATTTGGAAATAATTCCTATTTTATAAGAGCTTTTTGAAAAAATTATCAAGTTTAATAAATTACAATTGAAAAGAAACATTTTATCTTAAAAAACTGTTCATGATATAAAAAGATAAAAATAAATTGCAAAAATTAAGAAATCCAGCAGCATATTGCCACACACAGAAATGTATATTCCTTAGTATATATATATATCTGTTTTTTATTTAGTATTTAGTTATCGTAATTATAAAAATATATTTCAACAATTTATTACTTAACTTAGTGGCATTTATTACAATACAATCTTTTAATTTAGAACATTAATTTCTATAATTGGTTTATTATTGTCTTCAGCACTCTTTTTAAAGTCTTCTAACCATTTTATCTAGTAAAAGAAATTATTTTTGAAATTTTTAAAATTAAGTTAAAGTATTTATTTTTTCAACCTTCAAAATAAATTTTTTATGCTCTATAACTTCTAAATATTCACATGAAAAATGAAAAATAATTCAAAATTAATGATATTAATATGTTGAAAAATTAAAATTACTAAATTATTTCCTTTTTTTACATCCATATTGAATTTTTTCCAGATTTGAGCTGAATAGTATAAAAGGAAATTTAATTTTTTGCAGTACTATTACAATTCATATATTTTCAGTTTTTTTATTATAACTTTAAAGTTTTATAATTCTTAAAACAATGAATTAAAGTTCAGAAAAGAAGCAAAAAGGTGTGTTCATAAAATTTAATTGAAATATATTTTTCCTAAATCTCTGAACAATTCACATAGTTGCTTCTTTAACGTTTTTTTATTATTGAAAACATTGAAAAAATGTAAAATTAATGCAGGCTTAAGAAAAGTGCAAGCTGAAAATATTATTTTTACTATTATGCAATAAAACTATGGGAATTAATTTTAAATATATATTTACGTACTTAAATTAAATAAATTTTTTTGTATTTATATTTAATGGTATTTGTTAAATAAAATTTTAAAAAAAATTAATTTGCCATTCTTGTGATAAAAAGTTACTTAGTTATAATAATTCTTTGCAAAATATTTATGTATAAACTTCCATATATAATTTCGGCGTAATATTTTGGAATTAATATATAACCATCAACTTGTTTACTTACACCTAATTGTAAATGCATATTTCGAACTACAAAGTTTAAATTAAAGAAAATATTCTAAAAAAGAATTTATTATTTTTATTTCATACAATATACTTTATTCAGACAATTTTCGATACATATAATTTTTCTAAGCATTAATAATTAGTGATAAAACTAACTATTTTATTTAATATTTAATGAAATTTATTTTTATGAACATCAAATTATGTGACTATAAATTATATCAGAATTAAAATAAAACTTTTTTTCTTATGAATATGAAATAAAAGTTTAAAATATTTTCAGGAAACATTTTTAAATATATCATAATTTTTGAAGAAAAAATGAATGTGCTAATTTGTATAAAAAAGTTTTTAACTTTTAGAAATTTCTCCTTACCTTAATAAAAGTATCTAATAATTTGTAAATGTTTCACCTCTTCATTAAAAGAGCCAGTGCGAAGGTAGCTGTGAACTCCAGATCTTTTCCTGTTGAGACCAGAAATCAGCCTGCAAGTTCGGGAGATCGTCTTTCCCTGTTATAATCTGTTCGACGCATGCGCAATGCTTCCGAAAAATAACAGGAATGCTAGTTTAGTTTCTCCTAAAAGTACGCTGAGATTCACCAGTTTTTTTGTCACAATTGCTTTACATCTTGAAACTAAGTTTATTGTAAAGTTGAGGATAAAAAGTTTTGTAAATTGAAATGAATGCGATGGTTTTTCAAATTTAAAATTCACGGTAGTTTCAGCTTTTATAAAACAGTTTATGAAAAGGGATACTTAAAAAAAATAAATTTCTGAATGGTTTTAAATTATCAATTAATTTAGAAATATTGAATTAATGAAAGCAATATTTTATTTTAAAATGTCAACTACATTTTTGAAGATAGTAATTTATAATAAAAAATGTATTAGTAATATATTTTGCTATATGTTACATTAAATTGCTATTAAATAGAAGTTTACTATAAAAGTACTGTTGCTATTATCAGTCCAAACTAATATGTGTGTGTGATAGATGATATAGAAATATATTCAATTTTTAACATTTTTTAAAGAAATTTTAACAAATAAAACTCTGGTTTATTCAGTGAAAAGAATAAAAAAATGACTAATAAAATTATAAAATTGTTTCATTTATGACATACAACGACACAAAAAATTAACTAATTAATTATTTGAATATGATAAAATTTTACGGATGCTATATATTTAAAAGAATTTTGAGAAATCTTTGATTTTTATACATTAAATTTAATTCTAAATTAAAAATAATTTTTAAATGAATTAAAAATGGGTCAGATTGATGAACATATAGAGTTTTTATTAAAATAAAGTAAAATTATGAATGATAATTTCCAGATTCAAAAAATTAAACTAGATGAGAGTGTAAATAAATTATAAAAATTATTAATGCACAACGCATACATTTTTATATTTTTTATGAAAACGTATAAATTTAATAATATAAATTTTCCTCATCACAAACCTCCAAATTTCTTTGGGATTTCCAAATTATAAGAGTATAATGTTAGAAAAAGTATTATAAAAACCTGCCAACATTTTTAGATTTTCAGATTCTCTAATTTTTATTAATTTTGGGCAAAAACATTTTAAATAAAAAAATATTATTATTCATTTGTGATTTCTTACTTTTCCAATATTTTAGAAAACATAACAGCATATATATAATTATGTATTTTTAAATTCTGATATTATATACTTTATCAGTAATTTTAAATAATATTATATCATGGCAAAATCATTCTACTCTCATAAGGAATGTTAAATTTTAGCATATTCAATAAACTTCTCTAAATTCTTTTATCAGCCCTAATTTCTAGTAATTTTGTTTGCTTATTATGTTTAGATTTTTTATTCGCTATAAGAAAAACTAATTCTTGATTTTTGACAGTTTAGAATGAAGTAACGTAGTTTTTTATCTATTGTAGTATTGTAAGGGAATAGCTATTTAAAAAATCAATTTCCTTACTTTTAATATAATGATTATTTTTTTAAGAAACAAAATATAAAAATATTTTTTAGTATTTCAGATTGTGAAAAATGCACTGCTGATCATTTAAGAAGTGTTAGAAGAACAAGAATTAAGGAAATTAAACTTATTTCGTAAATTATGCGCATTACAAATTTTATTTGAATAAAAGGTCTGTGACATACAATATGAAAAAGTAACGCAGTAAAATTAAACATGAGGACAGTAGAAGAAAAAAAAGCGTTTACAAACTATAATTAAAAATATCGTTTAGAAAGTCATTAAATGGAAAATGCTAGTCATTAACAGCTAAAAAATACAATTATTTTTTTGCCTAGAATGCTTGCCTGTTAGAGTTTCGATCTTTCTGCATTACAAGGGGTGAAAGTGTGTTGGACACTTATAATATATGTCATCCGTAAAATTTTATCATCTTCAAATAATTTATTAGTAAATTTTTTGTGTCGTTGTATGTCATAAATGAAATAATTTTATAATTTTTAGTCATTATTTTTATTCTTTTCACTGAATAAACCAGAGTTTCTTTTGTTAAAATTTCTTTAAAAAATGTTAAAAATTGAATATATTTATATATTATCTATCACACACACATATTAATTTGGACTGATAGTAGCAACAGTCCTTTTATAGGAAACTTCTATTTAATAGCAATTTAATGTAACATATTGCAAAATATATTACTACTACATTTCTATTATAAATTACTATCTTCAAAAGTGTAGTTGAAATTTTAAAATAAAATATTGCTTTCATTAATTCAACATTTCTAAATTAGTTGATAATTGAAAACCATTCAGAAATTAATTTTTTTTAAGTATCCCTTTTCCTAAACTGTTTTATAAAAGCTGAAACTACCGTGGATTTTAAATTTGAAAAACCATCGAATTCATTTCAATTTACAAAACAAAACTCTTTATCCTCAACTTCACAATAAACTTAGTTTCAAGATGTAAAGCATTTGTGGCAAAAAAACTGGTGAATCTCAGCGTACTCTTAGGAGAAACTAAACTAGCATTCCTGTTATTTTTCGGAGGCATTGCGCATGCGTCGTAGGGCTCCCAGTAGGTTTGCCAGCGAAGCTTCGTAAGTGGGTTTTTGTAATTTAGAATCAGGGTCCAAGCAGAAGATCCCCAGACACCAGGGGCATCATTTCACAAGGAGGACATTGCAATCACAACATATTTAAAATGCCCCAACCACCGTTAGTGAACACGACGGATCTTCAATTGGATCGGGATTCGATCTCACTACCTTCCAATAACGACAACGAACGCTCTTACCAACCAGGTCATCGTGGCCATATATAGAAATGTATTTTGCTACGATTTGCCGTCTATCGATTATTGACTATAAAGGATCCATGAAAGTATTACTATTTAACAGAATGATATATCTTTGACATTTCTTTCTATACTTTTAAGCTCACATTTTACTGATAAAAATGTGACCTCAAGCAAGACTCAATGGTGAGGAAAGGAAAACATTCATCAAAATCTTATAACTATTGCACAGGTTGTTCAATGCGCAGATATTTATGTTTTTAAAATTATGCAAGATTAAAATCCAATTTCACCCTAAATTTACAAAGCAAATAAAAAATTAGTATGGCCACCCATTAGACAACTGTTAAAAAATATCTTTCAATATGTTCATCCTAAACTCTAATTTGATCAACATAATTCTGCAAGCAGAATTTATTACTATGGGAAAAAAGAAAATGATGCTATTCAAATATTTATATTCAAGATTTACTACAGTACTTTAAATACTAATTTATGTGCCTTAGAATCCCACGTAAGTAATGCATTTGCACTTTCAGATGGTATCAATGTTAAATGGTTACGAATATTATTATTTTTGTGTTATTTAGAGAATGTATTTGTCACGTTGTAATGCTAAAATCTAAATGCATAACAATAATCTATATATGTGTGGTGTTATGTCTAAGCAAACTTGAATGTAACCGTTTGTTATTTGCTTCCTTCTATACTCATAATTAAAGTATTTTCTTGTTGAGCAATGAGAATATGGCCTATCAACACAGTAACATAATATCATTTAATCAATATCAACACAACAACATAATATCTTCAGTCCATTTGTAGTGTCGCGACTCTTCTCATGCATTATTTTATATATTCCAATGTTTCCTTGACTCCTTGACTATTTCATTGACTCCTCTTATCATTCATTGTCTGTCACAACCACAAATTAGGTACTCGTGTCATCGTTTGATTCCTCTGAAAGTACACAATTCAAAATCTCAAAAATTAAAAAATTTGCCTCAGTGACTTAAAAACGAACTATTAGGCCACTTCTTTTGCCTACAAACATTTCAGAATTTTCTTATGCAGAAAATAACATAATAATATTAATGATTTTCAAAATGGTAAGGTATTCTTATTTTTATGTAAGTTTTGTAGCGACTAATAACAAGTGCAACTGTTACTAAAATTTCAAGTATTTTTAAGTATTCAGAGTGAATATGAAAGTGATGAGAATTCTACTTGATTTGAATGAATCAATATTTTGCTATATTTTTCATGACAAGCGTTTTGTAATTAAATTTAAATTATTTAATTCAATCTAGGAACATTGTGTGAGTCAACTTGTATTATTAATAATTCAGATAGTTAATATTCATACATTTTTCTCTATTGCATATAAGTTTTAAGTGAAATTTCCCTTCATTGCTTTAAGTGAAATCACGTGTGCAGCACATTTTATTATTGTAAATGCTTAGGCTAACCATCTGCCTCACGTCGATTTGCTATTGCAGCTTTTCTTCTAGAGACAGGAGATGGTTGCTGTGCAGGCCATATATTCCGATTTAAAATTATGTCCCCTAACTGTGTATTATGTAAAAGTGACACATTTATGGATGTACTATAAATGCCCTAAAGTGTCAGGGCATTTATATAAATAACAGAAAGAAAATTCAGGATCTCCAGTCCATTTGACGTGTCACGACTTTTCTCATGTATTATTTTCTGTACTCCATTGTTTATGCTACATTATGATCCTTTTGTTTTATCTATGTTTTCTCGCACTCTGCGTCTTGCCTTCGGTTCAACAGTTCATGGGTTCGAATCCCACCTTGGGCATGGATGTTTGTAGTGGTTCGGAATCCACTTTAAGCCGTAAGTCCCGGTCTAATTAGCCCTCGTGTGCAAAAAATGACCGTTGAGCGACAAACAAACCAACCAAACCAAACCAAACCAAACCAAACCTCGCACTCTGCGTGTCACACACACTAGCTAATGAACTATGTTTAAATGGTACAGCTAAAAATAAAAAAAAAATGATTAGTGATCATGTAACGTTTCTTTAATTTTAGACAGTCATACTGCTAAACAAAATTCTTTCTCTCAACTATCCTGCTAACTATCACAACTTAAAATTAGTGCATAGTTTTGCATAAGAGCTGTTCTTTATTATTTTTTACTGACAATTATAATATGTATACGTGCTCGTTAAATTTGTTTAATCGAAAGTCCTGTGGTCAGTCGTTGAGTAGTTACTGTGGGTGTAATGATCTGGAGAAAATTTTCTCCTCCTTCAGATCAATGTCAAAATTGATAGAGGGGATACTCTGGTGGTGCCATCTATCCGATGAGTTTTGAGCAAAGTCGTACTTTCAACTTCCTGGTGCTCGGGTTAAAACGAAAGGCGCAACCTTCTGACTAATATTCGCATAGCCAACGATATAGCGCGCGCGAGCTTGGCTTATCCAAGTATCATAGTAACAACAACAACAAAAACATAATATTTATATATCGCGTGAAATAAATTGTGAAATATTTGCTAATTGTTTATGGCCAATTTAATCAGTTGAAGTGAAATATAAAATTAATTTTTTTATAAACATTATTGATACTGAATATGTAAAATAATGTATTTTTTAGTTTTATAACTATATTCATCATTTTAATTCTTAAGTAATGAATAAGAGTGAATAAAGATTAAATAATCAACACGAGTGTCATCGGAATAAAAAAAAATTGATTACCAATACATTGTGATACTGTTTTTTTAACTTAATTCTTACCTTGTCTTGCATAGTTCCATTCGTTCTAAGACTGCACAAGTTAGAAATTGTTCAAAAATAAAAAGAAACTATAACACGGATAATATTGGCCATAGTTTTAAATTACAGAATCATTATCAGCATATTCGAATCCAATTAAAAATTCAGTAATCTCATACTTTTAATCTCATTTAGAAGATTGATTACCCCTAAAACTTTAACCATAAATAATATTTAAGAGTAAACTGATTTTCAGAATTATATGATTAATTTATTTATGAAGCAAATGAATTAATTTCCAATACTTCAATGCATTCCAAAGTAAGTTCTAAAAATACTTTAATATGCATAACTATTGAATTTGGAAATTTTACCTGTAATCAAGTTATAGTATATTTCAAATATAAGTAGTTGCAGTAAAAATAAATGACTTCTAATCAACAGTTACTTTAAAATATATATATATTTTTTAATTTTGAACATTTGATAAATTTTTGAATGGTTCACAAATCCAGCAAAAAGACGCATTACAATAAACTCACTTATTTTTCAAAAAAAAAAAGTTAAGATAAATTTTATTTTATAGTTTAACAAAATTTTAATTTCAGCAAGCAAATTTTAAAATTTTCATATAGTAATAATCGCAGCAACTTGAAGCTAAGTTTTCAATTGTTTATGAAACATATTTTTAATTTCATTTACCTTGCGTATTGCTTGGAAAATGTAATTGAATAACAATTTTTATTTTAATGATAGTTAAGATACCTAAAATGTAACAGAAATGATTTTTAATTGTTTGAATATCATTGATTATTTTTGAACTTGATAAATATTTATTGATTATTGATGAAACATGTGCAAACCAAGTTTAAATAATTTCAGTCATAAATTTGGAATAATGGTTGAATTTCAATCCATGTTTAATTGAAAAATAGAAATGATTAAGCACACTTTAAGACTTTGTGACGTATTAACAGAAGCAATTTTGATAAAAGCAATAAAATGATTATTTCCACAGAAATACTATTTACTTAATACATCTCGCAAACCAATATTATAAAAGCAAATTATGTTTTAAATCTTTTTTTACCATATTATATATACAGAATATACATACAGAAATATAATTCCTTTAACTAAAATTGAGATTAGTGGTAGTGGGTTTTAGATTGAATTGGTAGATTAGATTGGTAGAAAATTGAGATTAGTAGCAGGGTCGGAAACTCTTTACTGAGTGTCACTGGTGTAAGGCCGCACAGGCTTCCCCCAACCATATTCTCGAGTGCCTAAATTTTACTGCTCGTGAGATTTTGAAGGACCCTTTACTGTTTTTAGACTTTTTGGAGATTTTTGGTTTTATGGAGTTGGTGTAGCTGTGGTTAGTAACAACAACAACAACAAAATTGAGATTAGCGTTTTGTTTCAATTACTTCGTTTTTATTATGGTTACGAAATTTTATAATTTAAAATTTTCATAAATTTCTTCCATGTTGTTGATCAAAATTTTATTTAACAACAGAATTTTTATATTTTTACCAAAGTTTCAATAAAGTAAGTTCAGTTTATATATATATATATATATATATATATATATATATATATATATATATATATATATATATATATATATATATATATATATATATATATATATATATATATATATATATATATATATTCAGTAAAATTATAAATGCTTAGTATTTATTTATTAAATTTTTAATTCGTTATAATATATTTTAATTTCTTATTCTAATTAATTGTGTTTAATTTATATAGAATATAAGTAATATTTATATTAAAAAGCAATAAGTAGCATTTAAAAATTGATAATACATATTCAACTAGGCAAAAATTAGAACGTAAGAAGTAAATCAACTTTTACGACATACAGGAGAAAACTTAGACTGTTATGCAGAAATAAGATTTAAAAAGCCATAGAAGAGTATATAAAAGAATATTATCATAAAGCTAAGGAATAACTTTCTACAGAATAAAACGCGCATAATGAGTTAAAATGGGTAAATGAATGCATTTACTGGTAAATGTAAATATAGAAAAATAATTATACAGGTAATGAGTAATGAATATGTAAAAAAAGTTAATTAAAAATGCAGTTCAGAGACTAAAAAAATTATAATTTTTAAATAAATTAGAACGAAATAAATTCGAATTTATTACTCATTGACTCAGAGATGATTTATTTACAAATTTTATTCGTATGTTTCCATAAATATTTGGAGACTATATTTATTAAAAGGAAAAAAATCTTTTATTTTAAAATTTTAAAGATATAATAAATAATAAAAGTAAAAAACTATTAAATATCTGTAAGAAATTTATAATTTTTATTCTTGAGATAATTTTGACAAAATAAGTTGAAATATTTTAAAACAATTTCATCTATACTCGTAGAAAGGATTTTACGTGGTAGTTTACAAAGATTCTTTAAACTTATCTTTTAAATAGAATAATTACATAATTTACTTCTAATGTTTTTATATTAATAAATAATAATTTTTCGCAGAATAACATTTTAAAAGTATGATGACATTTTAAAAGTATGAAAGTATATAAAATATTAATAGACTTATGGGCTTTATTGTAATGATAAAACTATTTACAATTTATAAATTTACAATTATCTTAAATTTATAGTATTACCAGTCAACTATCAAACAGTTTATTACATAATCATTTCCTATTAATCAAATATGAAAAAAGACTCGATATTGTGAATCATAATGAGAAATGTATTATTTGAAAATCATAAAAGTGCTTACTGCATAAGAGGAATTCAGTATATGTAAGTGTAATTAACGCCATGATGAAATCATCAATCAGGCCTAATTATTTACTTTAGGTAATAATTTCTCTTTGATATTCCCATTCATTGAATACAAAGTAAATTATTATTAAAATATTAATAAAAAGTTTTGTGTGCATGTGTTCATTAATTCCGATTCTTAAAATATCAATTATTGTCTGGTTGATGTCAAAAGGTTGCTTAACTTACTTAAAGAAGAATCCAATAAAAAGAGAATAAATAATCATCATTAGAAAAAAGTTAAAACAGACTCTAATTAATAGCAGGTATTTTAAATTAAATTGAAAATAACATAACTTTTTAATGAGAAGTTCTAAGCATGTAACCCATTTCTTTTATTTAAGGTTTACTAACAGAGCTACTAAATGCAATTTACAAAAAATGATACTTAGAGGTACATGACAAACTATTTGAGATGTTAGCATGTTTGAAAAAAGTTGCGGTTCCAATTTACTATTATGTGAAAAATGTAATTACTAATCTATATTAAAGATATTATTTTTAAATGATAATTTTTTTGGGGATACGATTAAACAGACAAATTATATTGACAGTTTATATAATAAACTGTAGACAAAACGTAAAAATGTAATGTTTCATTTCTATTTAAATAAAGATTTACATAACGTTTCTTTTAAATGAAGTTTTTTGTTTTAAATTTTCTTTAATATTTTGAGTATTTTTTTCCTGATAAAAAAGAAATTTAAAATAGAAATCCATCAATGCTTATAATGAATTGCATACATTTAAAACAATAATCTGTACTGTGACATTGATTGTCCTCAATATATACTGTTCATGATATTTTAAATGTTTATTATTTACTCAACAACATTTATATTTTACAATGGTATGACTATACAAGTCATAATAAATTGCAATACTTCACTACATTTTCAGTTCTGAAAATATAGCTATTTTTTGTCTGAAAGTCTGGGAGATCAAGATGGTCCTCTTTCTCACTTGTCTAATAAATCAACTGCTTTATAGATTAAACTTCAAAATAGACTCATAGAAATATTAAAAATACTTTGAAATACCTGAGAGAGATTTATTTAAAGAGTGTCCAGTGAAGTATTTTTTAAAAATTCTTTTTAATATAATTGCAAATGTAAAACTGCTTAAGAAAAAATATCATTATATTTAAATTAGACTATAATAGAATCTTTACTATTTCATTTTTTTCTCAACCAAGCCTTTGAAGAATATTATAGAAAACTCAAAATTTTGCTTATTATATTAATCTACATCAAAAAGTGATAAGTCATAGAATATTTTTAAAAATTTATTTTTTTTAAAATTTTTCCGGTAATTTAATTAAGAATGGGGGTAGAAATTCTTGTCAATTTTGAATAACAAACTAAACTATGAGCTACCTTACTAAAATATTTCAATGTAGAATTGGGTAACCCTTAGTTTGGCGAAAATGTTTGCTATAAAATTTAATTTATTTTAGTTAAGCCTTTTTTATGTAGCGGCCATCTTAGGGCATACTAGGAGTGAAAAGACAAAATTCAAGGGCTACTCAATTGTAAACTTTCACCACTCTAATTTAATTAATATCTCTTAAGTTAAGAAAAAGAAAATACATTAGAAATGACATGACAATAAGCAGTTCAAACTTGATTTAATGAGGAATTATACTTCTATTTGCAAGATATTTAGCAAATTAGCTTATCCAAATATCACACTTAAAAATGATTTTATTGGTAAAGCAATAACTCAAATAGTAAATATTGTGCCCATTTTGAGTTGTCAAGAATATGAATATAAATTATATAGATTATAATAACAAGTAGAAAAATCGTAATATTTAAGTCTAAATAAGTTAAACATTTCTTATCTGAAGTACATTTGTCCTTATAATCAAAAGTAAGTATGTACAAACAACTTACTTTTGATGATGTACATTCTGTCAATCTTTGTATTGGGCTATATTGTTTTTAATGTGATTTATATATGAAACATTAAATTAAGGTTCAAAATTGCTTAAACATTTCATTAACAAGTCATAGTTCAATTGAAATAGAAGTAAACAAATATCTATTAAAATGCGTTTTCCTTGTTTAAAATTATTTTACTATTGGATTTCGTTTATTTTGAAAAAAAAAAGCATGGATTTCTAGTCATTATATCAATGGAATTTTATAAAATATTTAAATATGGTTCTAAGTGTATAAATTAAAAATTAAATAAATTTGTATTCATTTAATTCATTTCTTCATTAATATCATAGAATGAAAACTGTATGTAGATATATCTTATATATTAGAAGCAGAAGCGATTTATTGTCAATTTAATTGAAATCTCAAAACTAAAATATTTACAATCATTGAAAGAATATTTATTGACATTATATCTTTAAAATATTTGAAATTTAAGATATATGATGTTACATTTATATAATTAAGTTCTTTTTATAGATATATACAGGTTTCTTAAAAATAGTGGAATTACTTTCATCCAGTTTAATTAAATTCTTATTTCTTAAAGTTGTTACATTATAAAAAATATATTCATCTGTATTTACTATTTCAAAAATAAAACTTAAAACGTTGCAAATTGTCTAATAGAGTACATGGGGATAAATTATATGTTTAGAAAGATATAATGTATCAATGATCTTTGATGAAGAATGCAATATTTTAAGAATTAAGGTTTTCTTTTCATACAATTGTCAAGAGACTTGAAATAGTTATTATTGGAACATCAAAATCTTAGACTATATTCCTATTGGCATATAGTGAAAATTTCTGATTTGAAACATTAAGTTTTTTAATGTCGAGGTTATTAATGAATAATTGATGTTATGTAAATCAAGGCAATTGCTTTCACTTATAATGTTAATCGTTATGAGACATCAAATCGTAAAAATACTCATAATTACTTTTATTTTATTTATAAACAAGCAGAATGTGAGGAACAAAGTATCTTGACTTGACATAATTTTTTTGAATTCTGATTTTAAGCGCATTAATGCTTAATAAATGCTGATTTTAGCATTTTTTTATTTTGTAATGCAATGCGTCTTATAAATTCAAGTAATATTTTCGTTTTCACTTAATTATGCAACTTGCTTATAAAAGTAAAGCATATTTTTTTTAATATTAATTTATAGGATATGATCTGTTTCGATTTTATCCCGCAATCCAAATGGTAAAATTAACCAGGAAAACAAGTGACATATTCTCATACACAAATGCTTCTTTTAATTTATATTCACATCTGATCTTCCATCTTCAAGTGATCGCAATAATTTTAATATCCTTGTTTATAATTTTAATTCCGATTAAAAGTTTTTTTTAAAATTTATATATATATATATATATATATATATATATATATATATATATATATATATATATATATATATATATATATATATATATATATATATATATATATATATATATATATATATATATATATATATATATATAATATACATATATATATATATATATATAATATATATATATATTATATATATATATATATAATATATATATATATATAATATATATATAATATATATATATATATATATATATATATATATATATATATATATATATATATATATATATATATATATTATACTTTGTTCAAATATTTGCAGATTTGATTCCTAATTTGCTCGTGAATACATATATGAATATATGAATTTTCAAGTTATTTTTAATCACTGGCACACACAAATATAAAATTTAATCTCAAGTCCAAACATTATTGGCGGAGAGAAATTATAACAAAACCAATTGTTTCTTCAAATATATTTCTAAGTATTAACTTCAAACATGTTTTAATTTAAGTAAGTAAACGGCATGAAGAAGACATAAGAAAAAGAACAAAATTCCTAGAAGTGCCCATAATTTGAAGCCATCAAATCAGAGTGGCTCCATTTGAAAAGATAAAAAGAAGCTCAGAGAAATAAAATAACTGTTAAAACAGAAGGAGAAAACAAAATAAAGCTAATAAATAATCCAATGGGAAAAAGAAGAAATAAATGGAGACGGAAATTTAAGACACAGTTCAAGTAAATTTACTCTGAAGATTGGTTTGTTGCTTTACGGTCATAAAGGTTAAATTCTTGGACCTACTGCTGAAACTTGATTTCTAACCGTTATTTAAGTCTGGATCAAATGTCCGTATGACATCCTAAAACACATGAAGTAAATAATAGAGTGCTGGCAATTTTGCTACCAATATATCATTCTTTCTAATGACCATTTTCCTTCATTTTTAATTGAACCATTCAAGCACTTATAAGATAGTAGGTTTGTTCAGTACATTGGTGTATGAATCCGTGTTCTGTTAAAACTTGCATGCAACGAAATGTGAAAATCTATACAGAGTTGCGTTCTGTATAGATTTATTAAAGGCATTTATTAACATTACTGAATTGACTAGATTTTTACACTTAAAATGCATTTCAAATTAAATGACAGATATATAATAGCTTTAAAAAGATACTTATTTATAGGGAAGCAATAATTATAGGGTATCGAGTTCTTAATAGAAATAAAAGATAAAAACATATATTAGCTATAAATAAAAACATATTTATGTGGTTAAAATGATGATGGTATGAAATGTTTTATGGTAGAAATCACATAAGAATTTGATTCCATTAATTCTTTTGCAAAAGATCCAAGAATATTACATAAAATTTTTAATACTTAAACATATTAATTTAAATAATTCATTTTCTTATAAGTTGACATCAGCAATGAAATTTGCTAACTAAACTACTTTTCTTACCTAATAAGATTTTTTGCAATTTTATGCAAATTAAGGTATTCAGACTTTATACAAACTGAGGCACCCTGAGAAAATAAATCAAATTCAAATATCCTTAAGAATTTTAAATTTTTGATGCTAAATTTTTTAAAATTCATCGCATTTAATAGTTTAATAGTGTCGTAAAATTTTATAAACATACATCTATAATTAGTTATATATATATATATATATATATATATATATATATATATATATATATATATATATATATATATAATTTAAAAATAGAAAAATGTATATTATTATAAGTGTTACATATAATTAGTAACCAATATTACATAGATTTTACATAATTTAATAGGTGATTTAAAATTTTCTAAATCATTGTTATTTGATTACAATTAATAATATTCTACCAAAGTTGGGGGAAATTTTCTTTCCAAATTAAGCCTTTTTCATCTGATCAAAATTTGTTTCCATTTTTTCACGAATTTTGCTGATAGAAGTTCTTCTAATTTTAAACAATTTTTACAATAAAATTTAATTTTAGTAAAAATTATTGAGTAAATTTAATTAGTTTTCTAATTAGTAAATAGCACATTTCATCGCAAATAAATAATAAAAGACAAGAAGAAAAATTAATATAAGTTCTAATGTTTACAGATATCTATTTGTAGAGAAACATCATAGTATTATATTTTAAGTGCGAAAAAGTAAGGAGAATTTCGTAAAAATAAATGTGAAATAATTTCTTAATTTTGTTGGTGCCTTATGAATATTTTTACCTACCTCCTAAAAATATGTTTGTTTATTGTTTCAATGTGGATGTGTTAAATGAAATAGATACTAATCAATAAATTTTGAAATCATCGAATTTTTCATTTTTGTGTTTATTAAGTATGAGGTATACGAATTTTTGATAAGGGGAGTTGCATAACTTAAGAATGCTAACAAAAGTAAAAATTTTGATATTCCACCATTATTAAAATGGTCTCTTATTCGTACGTTTTTAGCAGAAATCTCTACTTTGAAGACAACAAATTTCACAAAGTCATGAAAAGAAACTGTTACAAATATGTTAAATAATTTACAAGTCTTAAATCAAAAGTTTACAAAATTAGAATGAAAGCCAACAGTTCTTGTCTGCGCTGTTCATCTTTCCTCGTAAGCCCTGACCCTTTGCCGTAGTTCATCTGTGTTTCACCAAATTTTAAAAACGTATGTGGCAACAATTAATATTTTTACTACGAGTAACGAGTTTTTGTGATAGATATTATATAATTTTATTTTATAGATTCAAAATAGTTATTATAAACCATTTTACACAGCATTTTATAGGTAAGTAAGCAACTCATAAATTTATATATTTCTATATGGCCCGCCAAACTTTGAAATCATTAAAAGTGTGCGATGACAAAAGAAGATTAAGAATCACTTGCCTCGAATATGGTCGGTGTTTGTCTCGAGGAATGGTTCAGCAGAACAAGGACTCAACTGTAATGCAAATGATAAACATTTTAACCAAGAGACTTCCTAACGGATTTCGGCAAATGTTTTAGTCAGAAAATTTCAAAGAATTGGATTGAATTATCAGGTGCGGGTGGGAAAATCACTCATTTCCTCCCGAAATATGAAAATTCACTTTCAATGATTTTGCATAAAAAGGTATTTGATATCTTAAAATTGGAAATAGGTAATTCTGTTGGATGAATTACGTTAAACCTTATTTGACACTGATGGCAAATGCCAAATTTGGCAAGAAATCCATGAAATCGTGAATAGATCTTGTTTTATTCACACAGTGAAACTATCATGATATTCAGCTGTCTTTAGAGTTTCTTGAGGATATATATTCACAAATAGATAAGATGCCTAAGTATACTCACAGATCAAGTGCAATCAGCAGTACTACATTTTTGCTTTGATTTCAACGGAAACATTATTAACTTTAACACAACTATCTTCTTCTTCTTCTTAGAATTGGGTTTGTATGTCATTGGGCACCTCTGCTTTTATCAGCATTTTGTACTGTTAACTCCAAACCCAATGTTTCCTAGTTCCAGTTACTCGGGTCACCCACTTTATTAATAATGTCCGATAACCCTTTAATGGAGTCTAGGTGTAACTCTCTAGTATGGATGATGCCTAAAGAGGTTAATCTAGGGAGGGCAAGAGCCTCGCATTCATAAATGATATGCTCTGCCGTTTCCTCTTGCGTATGACATTTCCAGCAGATAGGGTCTTGCTGAAATAGTCCCATCTGGTCAGAGAGTCAGTCATACAAGGGATAGCTTCCTGACTTTCACCAGAAGATGGTTTGGAGGTCATTTCTACCTCAAGTGAAGGATTCATTACTGCCCCTTTACAAGACAGCCTCTGAGTTCACTTGTCTTTTTCAGCAAGGTCAACTTCAGAGGCAACACCTGTAGATGCAGAAAGGATTGTTATTTCTTGTGTCTTTTCAGCCACAAGATAACAATTTATAAGCTCAGGTAATATAAGTCCACCCAGCATTGCCTGAGATACTGGGCAAGGCAAATTACTCTAGAAGTTTGCCAGGCAACTAGAGGCTCCGTTAAGACACCAATACCGCGGTGCCAATTAGCCCTAGGCACGGAACGCATAACACCAGGGTTTACGGGAGCTGGTTCGCGGCCTCTGATGCTATATTCAAGACTATCCTGTCATTTCTACAGGACGTTCGGTGATCCACCATCTACCGACGCGCCTGGTAGCTGCTCAGGCCCCAGGTCTATACATCTATACATCAAGCCTGAAGTTTTCAATATTGATTGGCTGAACTTCAGTCTGCCTTGCAAAATCTTCCCTGGTCCATGCAGATTCCGATCTCATTCCCATAAAAAATGCGTGGGATACAGTGCAATTGAGCAACTGAAAGATGTCTCTTCTCCCACCTAATTTACAACATCGAAAATGTTGCTTTGTCAATGCAAATTGTTTTTCTGGAAATAAATGAACTCTAAAAGAATGATGCGCAAACCAATGAAGGCTATTATCCATGGAAAAGTTGGTTTAGTAAAATTTTGATTACAGGTTTCTTTTCATAGGTAAATACAATTATAAATTTTTTTTTATTTGTCCTGTTACAAAATTTATCAACTTAAAATATATTTTGCGAATATTCATTAATGAAAATATCCATACATAAATTTGTAAAAATAGTTTTTAATTAACAAATATTCAGTTCTATTTTGTGTCTCTATAATTAAATGTAAACACATATTGAATACAAAACATAAACTAATAAGAATACTATAAAAAATAGTTATATTTTACATATTTAATCCATTATTCATAATTATTTAGTATTCTGAAATTAAAAACTTATAATTTACATGCAAAAATAACTAATATACTTTATATTTAAGGAATTCCATTTACATTCAGTTAAATAATAATGTATTTAAGGATAATGTTCTGTGTGTGAAATATTTCAAAATTAAAATAATTAATTTTTCTGAGAAAATAAAATAAGTCATTAAATATGCTTTCGAAAAAAGAAATTTAAGTTAAACATAATAGTAAAGGAAAAAATGTCAATTACTTTTGAAAAAGTATTTTTTTAAAAAGAATAATGAGTTTTTGACTATTTGAATATCTAAAACTATCATTGGTTAGTCAAAAGTGCCGCCAAAAAAGCCGTACCTGACTTCATATCGTGTCTGCGAATAAAACTGGAAGTTCGGATTTCCATCTTTCCCTCTTACAATCTATTCAACGCATGCACCGTGTCACAGGAATAAAACGTTATAATTATTTTTTTTTAAAAAATTCACTGATTCACCAGTTCCACATCACATTTGTTTTATTCGAATTTATTACGTAGATGGATACAAATGAAGCGGTATCTTTAAATTGAAAAGAGTTTGATCTCTTCAAATTTAAAACCATAAGAGCAATTTCTTTTATTGTAGAGCAGTTTATGAAATTGAAGTTTGAGCAAGAAAATTGCTAATTCTTTTATATTCAGTCAGCTGTTCTGGAAACTTAAAACTAATAGCAGCAATATTTTATTGTAAAATGCTGTTGCAATTTTTATGATAATAATTTATCATCGAAATTTATTATTTCTTGTTAACTACGATTGTGTTATCTATGGATATGGTAAATCTTTTGTCCTACACAGATTAAAAAAATTTCATTTCTATTTTTGAAAATAACCGATATGGCAGCCTGATGGTTCGTGCTTTTGCTCTATGTAATGAGGTTCTATGTAAGGATTTTAATGAGAGAAATTCAGCCAAGTTGCACAAATCAGTTTTTATCCTGGTTGAGATCACCATTTCTAATGGCGAACAAAAGTACAGGATTTACGTTTTAGTGTCAGATTTTCAGTTTTTCTGCTATTTCGATAAAAATCAGTGTTTGCTCGTTAGTTTAAATTCATGCTTTTTTATTCGTATTTTGTGTCTAGTACAGATTTAGCTGAAATATTTCTCAATTAATATCTTATTATAAAAATTTCTTATCAAAAATGCATATTTTTATCATTAAAACATAAAAAATATCTTCTTTTCTATGTAATCAAAATCAGATATACATCGCGAACAATTCAAACTTTACATCTTTAGCACGAAATGGCTTAGATAATTCAATTGAACAAAGTCTATAGAGAAATCTTCATAAATATATTCTATTGAAGAAAAACATTTTTTATTACAAATGACAACTTTATATTTTTATTTATATATATTGGCATGCTTTATTACAATGACAACAAAATATAGAATATAAATATAACTGAAAGGATTTACTTTTATTTTTCAATGTTATCCTTAAATTTACTTTTTACTTTCATCATTTCGTAAAGCTTTGTAAATTGTTGAAAATTTATCATTATACAATACACTTTGTTATTTGAAACTTTTAAAAAGTTACCATATTCTTAGGAGAAAATTTCGTATTGTAAAAGTTTTTTTAATTAATATTTACTTAAATGATTAAATATCTCTAATCCTTTAATTTTGGTAATATTAGGATGTTATTTTTTATAAAATCAACTTTTCTTTGGCACTAATAAAATTATTTCAATTCTCAAGTAGATATGAAAATATTTGAGTTAAGTAACGGTAAATAAGCTTTTATATCCATTCTCCGTTTTAATATATTTTCTTTTTAGATTTTTTTGAATAACTTGAGGGAGAATGCAATATCTTTCTCTGCCCCAGATCTTAATATATTGATTGTTTTCGGTCACCAGCATTTTACTAACAAGAAATATTGTAAAATTGTAATAAAAACTGTTGTAAAAAATGTCTATTATTTTTCTTTACTTTAATATAATTATTGGAACAGTCATTCTATAAAACTCTAAAATTTTTTAAAACTAAATACATTCATTTTATTTAAATTTTTTATCAACTAAAACAATTTGAGTTTTTCAGTATAACTTTCTAATTATATATTACTATCTTTATTCCCTATTCCAGTAGAATAATTGTTTTTAATTTTTATTCCGATTAGATTTTGCTCTTACTAATTAATACATATAAATCGTCAATTTTCTCGAATTTTGAAGAAAATTCAAAAACGTCTTTTTTTATTTATCGGTTTCTTTTTATTATAGTTTAGTGTATATGTATGTTCAGGTACTTTGAGTAAACTTAAAAGCAGCTGAAGAATAATCTTTTGAAGATATACTTTGAGGATTAAAGCTAAACCTTTAATGGCTTTCATCTGCTCTTTTCTTTTTTGATTTCATTTTATATATTTAAGTAATATTTGCGAAATTTTGATGATATTTTTTGAACATGTGATTAATTCTCTATTTATTTTCATAACTTCTTTTTATGATATAATTAATTTTACATAGCTTTTAATTTTTTGGTAATTCTGAGTAAAAGAAGATAAGATATCAAAGACAATTTTACTGCGTGCAATTTATATGTTTTTGTACGATAAAATATTTTATAGAAATAAGACATTTTCTTTTGGTGGAAAATAGATTTTATCAATAAATCACGGTTGTGGTTGTAAAAGATTGAATTGAATCAGAAGAACTTTCACATCCGAATAAAAATCTTTATGTCTGAAATACATGTTTAGAATTTTAAATGTAGAGGAAGTATAGTAATAAAATTAAACGAAAGGTAATGTATAATTTAATTTAACAAATATTGTTATGATGCATGAATGTCCCTTTGATATATATATATATATATATATATATATATATATATATATATATATATATATATATATATATATATATATATATATATATATATATATATATATATATATATATATATATATATATATATGAATTAAAAATTTATTTAAATCTAAATATTCAAAACAAAATAATATTGTAGTTATTGAGGATATTTTAAAATTTTGTAACAAAAAATAGCCAATTTAAAATACATAATATGTAGATAGATATATTTGAATTATACTAAATATGCTGAAGTATATAATGAAAATTACTGCATAAAATATCTCATAATATTTGATGATTATGCAACACAAATGAACTTGAACCTATCTATTTAAAGTATTTGCATAAGGAAAGAAGAAAGTTGTATTTTTGATTTATTTATACTCTTGTTATTTTTGTTCTACTAATTCCAGAAAGAGAATTGAATTATTTTATTGTATTTAGCTTACAATTTTGGTGCGTTCTAAGTACAAGGCGCTAAACCTGATGATAAACTGAATTACAAAAAATTAAAAATATATAAAAATAAAAAAATGTTTTACAAAAAAATTCTATATTTTTCTAACAGATTTAGTATATCCAAAATAGAAAAATTAAAGTGCAATAATTCAGTATTCACATAAGTGAAATATTAAGCGAAAATATAATCATATTTTTCATGCGTAGAAAGTATATTTATTTCATGCAAATAAGTATTATGCTATGATAGAGAAAATATCTGATTTTAATCTGAAGTTTATGATGTTTTGATTTTGTTCTCTTATTTCCGCTGAATTTTGGAGTTGATTTCAATGACAGATAGTTTCAAACATATCAAAAATGAACATCATAGAAATATAGTTTTTTAATCAGCTATTAAGATTTTGAAATAAGTTGCGCTTTCAGAAAAGCACAAATATATAAAGGAAAGTAATAATATTAACCCAAATTGGTGAATATCCAATACTACATTATAATATTCAAGTAATAATATTCAAGTAAATAAGGAATAAAATATTCAAATGCCAAAAAGTAAAAAAATAAATGTTAAATTTATAAAATAACGTTTAACTTTCAAAAATGCATATATTTATATTTTCATTTGATTATTGAAAATATTATACAATGGTGGAAATGTAATTAAAGACACTCAAAAATTCACTTATTTTTCATATAAATGAGCATGATATTTTTTTGAAATACCTTTATTTAAATCACATTTTTAGTTTTCAATAATTCAGTGTAAGAAAATTGCAAAAAAACTTAATTTAGTGAGAATTTAGATCATTTAATCAAAAAATAAGAAATTTCGAGTGGAAATGCAATTAAAGACACTTGTTTTTTGAACAAATTTATTAATTAATAATGAGTGACACCTCCATTGCTTACAATTACTTCATGCATTCTATTTGGCATCGATTTCTCAAGACTTTGAAGGTAATTTAATGTTAAATTTGACCATACATCGCGAAATTTGTCTTTTAAGTCCATTAATGACTCAAACTGGCTGTTTTCATAAACTTTTTGTGTTATAAATCTCCAGATGTTTTCAATACGGTTCTCAGATCAGGATTTCCAGCTGACCAGTCCATAACCTTGATGTTTTGCTCCTTGAAAAAGGCTTTTGTTATCTATAAAGTTGTGAATGCTTGCATTGTCTTGCTAAAATATCCTGAGATCTTCATCCATATTTTCGGCATAATTCAACTAAACTTTATCTAGGAGTTCAATATAATCGGAGGAATTCATTTTAGGTGTGATCCAATAGATGGGGGTTGTTCCATAGCTCGAGAAAGCTCCCCACACCATCAATGTGCCTCCACCAAAATTGCGACTAACTGAAATCTCCTTTTTGGTTTCTATGCGATGCTAGTAATACTTGTTTCGATCTGGTCCATCTAAATTAAACATTTTCTCATCACTGAATACTACATTTTTCCATTCAGAGTACCAATTTGCATGTTTTTTTTTGCAAATTCCAAATGAGCCTTCTTATGCTGAATACTTAAGAGAGGTTTGCGATGTATTTTCGCCCTTTAACAACTTCATATTGACTAATTATTTGTCTTATTCTTCGAGTTGTAACAGATAGGCATAAATCTCTTCTAATTTTATCGTTCAGATATTTACGTTAGGTCTTATTGCCTCGGGGATTATCTACCGCTTTTGACGGTCACTTAATTTACTACAAATATCTTGACGCCTCTTAACTCCATACATATCACCCTAGATTTGAAAAATTGCACACAAAAGTTAGAGAGAGATTAATATTCTTTGCAATTGTCCTATTTGAGTAGCCTTCTTCGCTTTAAAATTCGAAATTTTGATCACTCGTCTATCGAAAGCCCGATGTTACGTCCCATTCTATAACTACCTTTGAATAATAAGTGTTTGAGCCAAGATGTTTTGAAATATTTAGTATCAGACACACACTACAGACAAGAAACTGCTCCTTTTAAGCACTTTAGAAACAAAAATGAAATGGTAGATAGCTAAAGTTCTAGATTTAAAGTAAGTGCTTTAATTGCATTTCCACTCGAAATATCGGATTTTTTAAACTAAATGACGTAAATACTCACTATAGTAGTTTTTCTTTGCATGTTTTTTGCACAAAATGATTGAAGACAAAAAGTTTAATTCAAATAAAGTTAGTACAAAAAATATCACGGGCATTTATATGAAAAATAAGTGAATTTTTGTGAGTCTAATTGCATTTCCACCAGAGTATTGGAACCATAAATAAATTTTAAGCAGTATCAATTAGAAGAAGATACATAGGAATGTAAAATTTATCTAAATAAAATTCTTCTTTTTTTTTCTTAGAAATTTTTGTGTGATATTGTTTGAGAATAGCAGTTTGAAATGAAATGAAACCAATACCAAGATATTTATGTGACTAACTTAAAATATTGGTCACCCAAAAATTTTCCTTAGAGTGTTATTATTTTAAATCGTTGTTTTTATTTATGACACTTGAACAAGACAAGCTTACTAGTCAACGGCTAGCAAAATTAAATCAGAAGGTTGCTTCTTTCATTAAACCAGAGCACCATGAAGGTGAATGTACGTCATTACTATAGGACTCCTCCGATAGATGGCACCATCAGAGGATCCACTCCCACAATTTTGACTTTGATCTGGAGGAGGAAGAAACTTTCTTCAGACCATTTCAGCCATGGTAGCTGCTCAATGACTGAGCACAAGACTTTGGATTTTTTTAAATCGTAATTATAATTTTAAATCATTGTAAAAATGTTTATTTCATGTTGCGCACTTTTCTGGAATTATGTTCATTTAAAATTCGGAGGAAGATAACTCTGTTACTCTTTTTAAAACTGTTTTCTATTAATATTTTTTAAATTCATATTTTTCCCTATCCCTAAATTTAGCTAAAACTTTATAAAATAAGTTTTTAATAAATTTCTTCCTGAGATCATGCTTTCCAATAGAAGACACTAACCACAATAAATGGTGTATTTGGGGTACATAAAGAGTTTCTAAGATAATTCATTATAAGTTATAGGAATAAGGTAAAATATATATCTCACTAGGAGGTTTTTAATAAGTAAGTTATACTCCTAGTAATAACTCACTAGGTGTTTTGTAGAAAATCTTGTTTGTGAAGTTTCTATTCATAAAACAATATCTAATTATCTAATTCAGTAATTAACCTTTTAAACTTACAAGTTCTTTTAATATTAATGAAAATATTTGAAATGTAGAAACAAGATTAGTTTTCAATTATCTAATAATCAAAGAAACGACAGAAAAATTAATTGCTCTCAAAAAATTTTGAAGATAATATGTTTGATGATAAATAATTAGATATATTATAGTGAAGAAAATGCAACTAAAATCACCCAAATATTATCCATACTGTGATTTTTAAATTATATTTTTGAAATCATTTAATATAAGATTTTTATTATATTTTGAAGCATAAACATGAAACTACATAAACATTAAATATAAAAGAAATAAAATGGAAAGCACACACACAAAATAAAATTATAATAAAGATATTAGTATATAACAAAAAATATTTTATTTGATAGAAATGATAATTGCAGAACTATTATTTTATTAAAAAATAACAAATATAAATAGAATTCAATTCAAATGAATAGGAATGATTCATTTGCAAATGTTTTATAACATTAAATTTGGAAGATGGAATAAATATAAAAAGCAACAGAATATAACTAAAATATATAAAAATTAAACAAAAGAATTTATTGATATTCAAGTACGAGAAACAATCAATGATTATGATATTATTAATGATATTTAATCTAATTTTTAGTTTTTTTGTGTTTCATACATTTCAATTAAAAAGAGTAAAAGTAAATATAAAAATATAATCTTTTGAAATACCAACATAAAATAAAAAACAAAAATTATTTTAATAAAATAGTTACATAAAAATTGAAGATAAAAAAGTGATTTTACTAAACTCTTTGTATTTTTATGAAGTAAAATAAGTGATATAAAACTGAAAAATGTAATTTATATTTTCGTAAAATACAATATGTATATACAAATAAAATGCTAAAGAATTAAAAAAAACTTCGAGTTTTTTTATAAGAAATTTGAAGTTATAAAATTAAAATAGCTAAAAATTTGTTAGTTAAAAAATAATTTTTTGAATTTGCTAAATATTATTTATTTATTAAAAGTGGTCATAATAGAACAATTTATTTTGTAAAAAGTTAAAAATGTCATTTATGATCAATTTAAATAAATAAGGAAATTTTTTTCACGAAAGATTAAAAACTGTACATTTTAGTAAAAGAGAATGTGACTTTCTAAAACATTGTAATTAAAGTTGACAGTTTTTGTTTAAAAAAGTACTACCATAGATGAATAATGATATCTCCTCTAAAGGATGATACTGATCTAATATATAATTTACAAAAGTTTGATCAATCAAAAGCGAAATTAATAAGAATTTTCTTAAAACTTTGTCAAGTTTATTTAAAATTTTTTTCAAATAATCGATTTCAGCATTAGCTATCAACAAGTTGATTGAGCAATACCTGGATACGATTTGTAAATAAATCCCAAAAAGAAATATGTATTTTAAAATTTACAAAAACATTTTGAATAGAGAAGATCTTTGTATTAAGTATAATAAAGGGAATATTTGACAAATAACATAAAATTTAGGGAATCATTTGCTTACTTATAGATTTTTAGAAAAAAATGTTTGAAGTGTTAAATATCTCTGGATTTGTTTTAGATAATCGACAATATGTTAATTTACAATATTAGAGAATGGATGTTTAAACTATAACTGTAGGGTTCACAAAATTTATTAATTAAATACAAAAGGGTCCAAGTTTATTCTCAAAATTTAATAATCCTATTTTAAAGATTTTGATAATATAATTTCATACAAGAAATCATTGAAAACTAACGCCTTACGATGACAAATATTTTGACATCCGACAGTTCACTCTGCAACCAGGCAGAGCCCATGAATAGGACCCACCGCCACCGCTGTGCTGCACTGCATAGCAGCTCTGAATCATCGCTTTATTGCCAAGCCAGAGAACATTTGTGGATGTGACTCCAGTCATCTCGTTTACGTTTATGTACTGTATTCCTGTCCTGGTCTCATGTTTATTTTGTAATTTTGCATGTGTTTTATTTGTGTTATTCTTTGTATTTTCCCTGCCATTGGAAATAAAAATTTTTTTATTTACCTTAACGAATTTTCATACTATTCTTCTATTATAAATTGATTTTTGATCAGTCAAAGTTTTTAATTAAAATTTTGCTTTTAATATTTATTTTAAAATCTATTCAAAAATTAATTTACTAACAGATCTTTTATTCTAACCGAATTTCATCTTAAAATAATCCCCAGTAGAGCATTTTTATAATAAATTGAAAAATTTGTACTCGTTTATCGTCAATTTGTGTGATAAACTGAACAGCACTTGTATGCATCTTCTAAATTAGTGTTTATATATATTTTTGGAATAAAATTTGCAACGTTTTAATAAAATCTTTTGAGAATACTCTTATCAGTGAGTTTTGAGTAAACATTTAAGAATTGTGTACTTCTTTTTAATGTTTGAAAATTTCCATTCTTTAAATTTTATGAAAGACTTTAAAGATGCATTTTGCAATATAATTTTGAATTGATATTTTTACATTTATATGATATATAAGGACACAGTTTCAATAATAATGTACTGAATAATCAAATTATATTAAGAAACATTATGAATAGTGTACTCGTAGTATTTCTTGTAATAATACTTAAAAGCATTATTTTTCCTGATTCATTCGTAAAATTTCCTTAATAAAAGAATTAATTTTATTTTTAATGAAAATTATGAGGAAAGTGAAAACATTCCAGTAAAAAAATAATTTTAAATGCTATTAAAATATAACATAAACACCTTTATTAATACTGTATTTCTTTCACAAAAGCTTGTATATTTTTAGGTGATATATAGCTCATCTTAAGTTTTTAAATATATTTATTGAATGTTAAAGTTATTTGGAACAGGTAGATTATGACCTACCAATAATATAATTGTAATAAAGTTTAATCTTAGGGTTTACAAGAGAAAAGAAATGAAAAAAGTGTTCACTAATGTGAGTGAAAGTAAGTGACATTTAAAATATTTGAAATATGTATGATAATCATTGTCACTTTTCATTTTCTACGTCTCTTTAAATGATGCTATTATTTTTTTAAACATGCATACATTTTTTTTTCAATAATAGAAACCACTACCTTGTTTTATGAATTATATACATTATTTTTATCTATATCATGTTTTCCATCTGTAATTACAAATATCCCTATAATCATTCCCAATCAAATAAATTCAGTGTACCATCATTTTATTATTTTATTTTTATAAAGTTGTCGTCTTCTCTTGCAATTTTGTCAATATATTTAAAATCTTTCATGTAATACCCAAATTAGGATTAGTTTAAAATTCTACTTATAAACATGTATAAAAGATTTTGAGATATTTCTAATTACATAAATAAAAAATAACTTAATATTTGCTTGGAAATTACTTTCTAAATTTGTATGAAATTTAAATTATAAGTTATAGTTATAAAAGTACTAAAGCTTTAATAAAATGCTGCTATTGTATCTTAAAAAATTATATTACAATTACGTAATTCTCAGTGTAGAAGTTGCTCCTTCTCAATCAATTTTAAGCAATATGATATAGAGGTTGTATTATGTCGCGATGTTCAATTAAATTTGTGCCGTTAACACATTATTTTAGCATCCAATTATTTATTATTTCCTAGGATTATTTAGAATCCTAGGAACAAAATAAAATTACTCGAAATTTCATAATAGAAATTTCTTTCTATAAAAAAACAATGTCTGAACTCATTTCCATCTCGAGGTCATCCGAGTCGTTACAATTAAGCTTCTTTGTATGCATGTTTTGGAGCACTCGGAAATTTTCATGATTTCCTCATGTGAAACACATAAATATGAAACATTAGCTGTCGTAATACGACATAACCAAACCCTGAGAAAATAGGTGTGTGTATTTTTATTGCACTTTAAATTTAAGAGTTTCCTCTTTTCCTTTCAAACTAAGCGGGAATAATATTAAGGAAAGGATGTAATAAAAATTGGCACAATGAAACAAGTGCAATAAAAGAATAAATTTTCCCTTTCGGAAGGGATGAGTGATCTGGAGGAAATTGCAGGCAAAGTATATTGTTTTATGATATGTATTATTTGTAAATCTGACCAGTCGGGAATGAGGGGGAGAGATTTCTGACCTATCCCATAGAAGTATAGGAGGAACTACAGAACTTTGGAAAACCAATGGTGTAAAGAGGAGGAGCTAAGCCGAAAATTATGAAGAGTTAAAAAACTGCATCCAAACACAGAGAAGACACACAGAAGCCCCAGAGAAGCCCGACATAGAAAAGGAGTCCACAATTGAGGACTAGGTCCTCATTGAGCATATGAAGACGCTAAAACGATGTTAGTTGTATACAAAATATAACGTCGCATTCCAGAAAGAACCCTGCCTCGAATTTCCAGAATAGAGCTGCAGATGTCCGCCAAATAGACGAACAGAATAGAAACGATAGAGTCTGAGGAGAGATACCAGAGACAGAGAGGAAAGAGGGAAAGCTCATGAGCGAGGAGCAAGTCAAGCGAGATCCTGAGCCGGTAATGCCATTGACGTTAGGGGACCAACGGTTACTTATAAAAGGGGTGAGTCTGATCTCTCGTTCTTCACTAGGCTGGTCAAATTCAGTGATGATATTAATGTGTAATTGTCATAAAACAAATAGTAATTTTAGAATCTCTATTCTTTTATCAAGAATTTTTTGATGGTAAATGTAAATTTCTCTTGTAATTAAGTTACTAAAATAAATTATTAAGTTTTATTGTATTTTGTTTTGAATTTATCTCTGTCATTCAATTATTTGAAAAACGAATCTGGGTTTTCCTCGGGATTCTTCGAAAATTACCGAGTTCACCACAACATTAGCTATGCTAAGATGCCTTTTCAATGTGGCTTACTACTTACTATATATAAACATTTATCACATGGCTAAAACTAAATTATATTTAAATTTTATGTATTTTACAATGTCAGTTTTTATAACGACTTTTTTCAATTTAAAAATATAAATCTTAAAAATTCACTTTTAGCATGGTTAAGAAAGAAATATTTTAATTCATTGTTATATTATTGCATGGGAACAAGTTACTAAGTTATATGCTTACAGAATACGTGTATAAAAATCCATAAAATCAACTTGGAAGTTAACAATTATTCTCCAATGATTTTACTGTTAATTTTTATGTGAAAGGTAGAAAATGTTTTTAATTAAAAAACATGCTGTTTTACCGAATCATAATTGAAAGACAGCATTCTTCTCTGGTAAAGCAATTTAGTTTGATTGCAACTGCGTTGTTGTGGGATATGGTTGTTACGGATTTTATTTTGCCTTCTGCCGACATATTTCTAGTGATGGATAATTGGAAGTTTTAGGGAATTCTTTTCTCTTGAAGTATGACCCATAACTATAAAAAGTCTTTCTGAAAGGCAAATTACGTGATTAATATTGAAAAAGAATTTTGCAGCAGATTCAATTTATAAATTGTTCAATACATGAAGTCAAAATAAAAGGTATGCAGACTTATTGTTACCTAACGGTTTGATGGTGCTCTTAGGAGAAGAAATAGCCAAGTTCGAACTCTACCACTTATGCAATTGGAATATTTCTATGTTCTTTTTCTGTGCGAATAGTATTGGGTTGATCGGAAAGTCATTTCGTTTTTCATGAAAATGAAAAACGTGCAACAAATAAATATTGTATTGCATTGCACATTGTTCATTCCAGTCAAATAGCTTTTACCATCTTTCTGGTAACAGCACGATTCCACAGTCATAAAGTAGTTGGATTTTACTACTTTATGAGCAAAAAGCTGATCCATGTAGGAAAAATGAAATTACTTTCCGAACAAGCCAATAGAAATTTATATTGCAAATACCTGTTTACATTAGTTTTAAAAACTATTGTATTATTGAGATCTTTTTATGTTTTCCATCTAAATGAAATAACTGTTAATATCTCACAAGAAATTTTACGTTTTAAAAAGAGTAATTTTTTAAAAAAGGAAAAAATATAGGGTAGTAAATTTCGAGAATTCTTCACTTATATTTCATTAGTTTTTAGTAAAACAAATGCATTACATAATTTTCATTAATTGAGGACAATAAAAAAGAGCAAAGTCATATTACTGATTTATAAGCAAATTTTGTTTAGCCTAAAATGAAATAAATCATAACTATAAACAAAAATAGAAAGATGGTATGTTTTCAGTCTCAAAGTATTTTAAAAAGTTAAAAAAGGATAATTCTAGAAAAAATATTTTTTGAAGAATATAAAATACCTGATATTATTTCAAAAAGTTGAAAAACGTATCTCAAAGTCCTAAATATATTGAAATATCTGAAAAAAACTCATTGTACAAATCTGTGAAAAAAGTAAAGCTATATTCAATATGTGAACAAATTTCTCTGACGGCAGATGAAACATTTGGGAGGTTATATTTACAATAGCAAAAGTGTAGACATCGCAATCGAAACATTTCTCACGTCTATGATTTGAAATACACTACGTGACAAGCCTCCCAGATCTACAGTGTCACACGTAAATACTTTGGAATCAAAATCGCAGAAAAATAAAGAAGCAAAATTATTTTTTTAAATTGCACGAACTAAAAGAAATGAAGCGAAGAAAAACAGAGAAACATGGAATAAAACAAAGAACACACACACACACACACACACACACACACACACACACACACACACACACACACACACACATATATATATATATATATATATATATATATATATATATATATATATATATATATATATATATATATATATATATATATATATATATATATATAATGAAAATATAATATAAGTGAGTTATATTAAGCAAGAAACTCAATTTCAGTTTACAATTTCTCTTAGTATTATAATTATTGTATCTCTGATAGTATCATAAATACTGTATGAATTTTTCAATCGATTATTTAGTTACAAATTAAAATCGCATTATTTCTGTAATATATATATATATATATATATATATATATATATATATATATATATATATATATATATATATATATATATATATATATATATATATATATATATAGATGTATGTGTATATTGGGTGAATTACTCAGTAGCCGACGATACAGTTTCAAGAGTTCATTCTGAAAAATACTCGAAAAGCACGATAACTTTTTCAGCGAGCGGCAGGTTAATCGAAAGATTCAGACGTTGTAAGACGTTGAATTTGATAGCAGCACAGGAGGGCTAATCCTTTCCCGAATACCTTAAACTTCATTTCATGTTGATAACATTAAGATGACAAAATTACAAATATCTTATTATTGTAAATACTTGTAAACATGTGTTAATTAAATATTAGTCTAGAGATAAGAATTGTTACTTAATTAAATTAAACTATTAAACACATCTTTTATAAATATTAAAAAAATTAAACAGATCTATATATATATATATATATATATATATATATATATATATATATATATATATATATATATATATATATATATATATATATATAGTGAAAAAATTTTATATTTGTGTTAAAACATTTTTCTGAATCATATTTTCAAGATCTAACTCAAAAAATATTTTCTTACAAATTATAATCCTTCATGCAACTAAATATATATTCTAGAAACTTTTTTTATAATTCGTTTCAGTTTAAAAGATCAAATCCTGAAAAATATTTTTAGGAAAACAAACCAATGAAAATTTTATTCTTGCAGAAATTATTCAGCGCAGCATTTTTTGACAGAGTAAAAGGATGCAGAACTGTTTTTTTTCCTCAATACTTTAAGTGCTTGGCAGATAAAACATGTGCCATGCAAGTTTTCCATTTTCCCCCTCTAATGTCCTTTGCACTTGCGCTCTTGGAGTTACTTTTCATGAAGTTGTGACAGTAAATAGATGACAAAAATATAAGGTTCTCTAAATAAACACTTGACTTGATGAATAATATAATTATCATGTAATAACTCTACTGCATTTTTGACTCACTTTAAATATTTTTTGCAAAAAAATTACCCTTTGTCATATTTAAATGAAACTTCTATTAGGAGGTTTTTACATATATGCATACAATTAGAAGCAGCTGTTATAAAAATGTAATTTGAGTATAAAGCCCTGAAACTATTTTAAGCTGTTTGTGATAACCTCATAAATTAAGAAATATTATATGCTGAATATTAATTAAATACAATAAATATATTAATTGAGAGCACAGAATGTTTTTTAAGTAGTTAATAAACTTTTATTTTTCAGACTACTAATTTGAAACTTAGTGATTTTCAAATTAATTTAAAATACACAAGCAGAGTACTTTAAGTTTGAATTTATCACCCAAATGACAAAATTCATTTTGTACATATTAAAAATTAAAGATGAAAATTTCAAAATTTATTTTGTAAAAAAGTTTTAATACGTATTTTTGTATAAGGTATAAATGTAGTTTTTTCATATCCCCTTTTAATTGGAAATATAAATTATAAAATATTTAAATTCCTAATACTAAACGATCCCAATAAAGATTAAAAATTATGGATTTTATTTGCTTAGAATTAGAATTATTACGATTTATAATATATAGATTTCAAAATACACAATACAATGTTGAACTTAAAATAAAACGAAACCGAATTTTGAGATTTTGCATTATCGAGTTTTATAGTTTTATTTTAAGAGAAAATTACGTTGTTAAACATCTATATTTTACTAAAATCATGCTTAGCACTGAAGAAATTTAATATGATATTTTTTGATAAAAACAAATATTTACTACTATTGTTTTGAATTCATGTAATAGAATATAATTTAGAAAATGGTTTTATACAAGGTGTCCCAAAACGACCGCATAAACTCTGCACAGCTAGATTCCTCTTTGGGAGTACATAAAAACTGCCCAAAGAAGCTTTCCTGTACGATTAATAGTTTACGAGAAAAATTCGAAAAACAAAGTATGACGTCACTTCATGTGCAAGAAAAAAACACTTTATTATTTCATATCAACAACAGTATTTGCATATATTTTCAGACGATAATGTTTAAAACGTTCGTCGCGCATATCGCGTCATGCATGTGCGCGTGCCATGGATGTTCACGTAGTGCCGACATTAATGGACTTAGTTACTCGTCTGCATGCTGCTTTCACATCGGTGGATCCCCCAATGCTACAACGTGTGATGGCAGCTATTCCACGGGGTGGTCAAGCCTGCATCCACATGCACGGTGGACACTTTGAACATCTGTAATAAATTGTGCATATACTGCTGTTGATATGTCCAATAAAGTGTTTTTTTTCTTGCTCCAGAAGTGACGTCATACTTAAATTTTTCGTATTTTTCTCGTAAACAATGGATCGTACAGGAAAGCTGCTTTGGGCAATTTTTATGTACTCCCAACAAGGAATCTAGCTGTGCAGAGCTTATGCGGTCGTTTTGGGATACCCTGTATATGAATCTAGTGTTTTTAAATAGTAAGGAAGGCTCTTGAAAAGAAATTGGAAATGGAAATTGAAATAATAGCTGAAAGTGTCACTTTTCTGAAGTCAATACGTTTGTGATAGGTTTTACGTTAAAAAAAACTTATCCCTATAAGATGCAGTTAAAGAAATACATGGAATATTGATCAAACACTGAATTTTTGTAGATAGCCATTGTAAATTAAAAATTGGACATTCAGAAACGAGAAATGAACAAGAATCGCACATTTTGGTCTTGAGATGAACATAACAAGTATTTAAATACTGACTGCAATTACAAGGAATATTGTATAGCGTTGCTAAGAATCAGAATACTTTTGGATGATCTATATATAGATGTAAATTTGCGGCATCATAGAGGTATAAATATTGATGAGCTGTCTTAAAAATCTGTCTGTGCTTAGAATAAGATTGCCAAAAGTAAATAGTTAGCTAAGAAGGAATATTTACTCCAGAAAATCAGTTGTGTTTGTGTTTTTCTGGTAATTTTAAAAGAAAAGTCATTTATTTGGGAACCATGGATATCTCTTGGACAGAATTTTGAGTCTTATTTTCTTTAGTGAATAGTCTAAATTCAGATTGCAAAATTATTCTTGAAAGAAGTTTTATCGTGAAAAACTCCTGGGAGGCGCCATGGCCGTACATTCATCAATGACACTGATTGGTTTGGTGGCCCTGGAATCTTTGTAAAGGAAGAGGACATTTTTGAGGGGCTTGCACTCTACCCAGCAAAGACAAAGATGCCGGACATCCATCGGGCCGCTGCTGTCAGCCGTCTTGGCCAGCAGCAGCCCGCCGCTATTTGGCCTCGTCGGCTCCGTCAATAAAGTGGTCGTCGTCATTGCTGCTGGGCCAGCAGTACGGTCCGCTGTTGGCCCAACGCCGGGTGGCCATCAATGCCATGTATGCCGCATGTGGCCCATGTAATTGCCAGTACGTGCCCAACGGTTATCCATCGGCCCTTTGCCGTTTGGCCGACGCTAGCCGCTCTCCCCGACGTAGGGCTGGTTATGGTTATTTATTTCTATAAATATTGAATTCATTTTCATGTTAATATTGTATATATTGTTAAAGTTAATATGGAAGTATTGGAAGTTCATCAAATTAATATTGAATATATTTTTGTGATTCTAAAAGACAATTGTTATCCATGTAATTGTCAAATATCATTAAGTGCATTTTTAGTTCCTAATTATATAAGATTAAAAAAATATATGAATTACTAACTCATATTTTAAATAATTTTTGATAATGCTATCTAAATTTTACAGTTTTATTTTAATAATCTAAATAGTATTTAAATAAATTTTATATTCTGTTTTTAAAATATTTTGTTATTACAGAATTTCATTATTTATTAATTTTTTTAAAAACATTCTTGTGAAAGCAAGTGTCATTTTATTGCTAAAACTGAACTTGAAGGTATAAAAGAATTCCAATTGTTTTATGATAATTTTATAGAATTATTTTAAAGCACACACACATATATATTTTCTTTACTTTTTATTTTTTATTACTTATAAAAATTAACACAACAAAAGCCATATACAAGTGAAATGTCTAAATATTAATGGAATTAACATTTTTTATTTATGATAATACTGAAAATAAAAAAGTATCTACTACTTTTATTTTCATTTGCAAATAATTTTTGCAAAATTTTTTTTAACACTCTTAATTTACAAGTTTTTTCTTTTATTTTTGTGGTCCACCTTCCGAATTAGTACTCAGAAACAAATTTCTCCTTTTGTGAAGATTCACTTTGTTGTAATACTCTGAAAATAAAAAAAATAGAATTGTTAAACTGATTCAATTTATTACAAAAATAGAAACAGCAGGATGTTAATAACAGCCCAGGTAAAAAACAGAAAAAATTCAGTTGATATGCTTATATAAATCAGGTGAAACTTCATGCATAACACTTATTTTCACATATTTAGGTATTATTTCACAGTATTATTTGAATAAGGAGAATCTTACATAACTATTTTTAAACTTACAATATTTTACAATTAAATTTACAATCAAAGCAAAACAAGCGAAACTTGAATAGTTAAAATAATCTAATATATATTTAGTCCCCAAGGGTTCAATTCCGCGCTTTGGTTGTGAATGCCTATAATAGTGTCAATTTTCATTCAGAATTAATAACTCATAAAAAATGAATATTAGTAATACAATTTTTTATGATGGAATCTTTTACTATAATTCAGTTTTATCTCTTTAAAAAAGGGAGAATGGTTATTTGCAACATTATGCTCACAATGAGCATGCTTGGGAATTAAACACTGGATGTTTTGCGTTATGCTGAGCACCTAATCGGGACATGTGCTTCGCAGCCAATAGCCTCTCAGTCAGGTAAACAGATAGGTACTGTAGGCCTTGTCCAACCTGGTCTGTTGTGCCAGAGTTTAGTTTTACTTTATATCCATAATGATATTTCAATATATAAATACATACATACATACACATTACAATAAATAACACTAAGTAACCAATGGAAAATCAACATTCATCAGTTTTGACAATTATTTGATTAAAAATAGAGACAAATAATTGGGTTAAATGAAAATGATTTCAGCTGAATGACTTAATAGAAATTCTAAACATCTGACTTCAAAAATTCAATGCAATGTTTTAAATTTTAATAGTAACTTTTTCAATAACACGTGGTTTACTTTAAAAATACACTTACGTGCATAAAATTAATCCTGTTAATGTAACCTATATTAAAAAATAAAAGTAAAATGATCATCTAATCATAATAAATATAAAAAGAAATAATTAAGAAAGTAAACCATTCTTTTAAATTTAAAAGCCTTATCTCAGAGATCTTTACAGCACAGATTTTTATATAATTACTGGAAAAAGAAAACACTGATATTGAAAAGAAAAATTCTTTTTATTTAAAACTAACATAGCATACTGATCTGTTAACTGAGAATAAATAAATGATATGATAAATAGAAATAAATGACAATCAATCACAAATTTTGTGTTATAGCTTTCTTAGCCATACTGATTTCTGTTTGAGAAAATTCTCTCTGATAACACAATTTTGAGTCTGAAATATTATTCATATTTTTCTTAATCCAATTTCAACACTAAATTAGTAATTTATTTGTAACCTTCACAAATCTTAATCGCTATAATACAATAATAATATAATTGTACATGACAAAAAAGGATTATTATTAGAGATCGAGAGAGAAATCTATTTTCCGTCATTTCGTTAAGATCATCGTAGCTCTGTAACGAAGAGTAGAAATTCGTACTAAATATGGAAAAATCGTAACAAGCGACATCTCTGTATTAACTACATTTAATTAACATTAAATTTTTTGTTAATATTACAATATAATTATTTGCAAGAATAATATTATTTACAAAAATAATTACAATTATTTGTCAATACAAATAATTAAAAAAATTGTAACACAAGGAAATAAATTATCTGGTTTGTAATTACCAATCATATGGAAAAATGTGTATTTACGGTTAGATTTGGTTATTGATCAAGACTACATATAAGCATAAAATACCTATTAAAATAGATATTGTTCATTATAATTATATCACTTAACACACAGATGTGAATTATTAAATATGAAAATGTTAAATGAATAAAACTCATTTTTTTTTATTCTTACATATTTTAAAAAACTGCTTAAAAACAATGTTAAGAAAGGTAAAATAAATAAATAAGTTCGATTTTACATTCAAGGCTTACAGTAAATGCATATCAAAACATTACAAAGATTGACTTATTTATCAAATGTTTTTTGGATATTCTTATCATTTTTTTAAAAAAAATATTTTCTAAAATGAGTTAAAGTAAAACTATATTTGTCAACACAATATTACAGCATATTTTTATAAAATTTTTACAACTGATTAATTTGCATAGTCAGAACTACTCAATTTGTAAATTAAATTTTCCAAGTTACAAAAAAATTTCTTCTGGAAAAAAAACTTATTTCACTTTGAGTAAATATATAAAGGAAGCATTTAAAAGATTTCAGAAATTTATATACTGTTCTTAATTTAATGATTAAAAAAAGTTTAGCAATATTTCAAAATTTACTGTACATTTAAATATTTTAGATACATATTACTCTTTTAACATTGGTATTACTCACTGGAAATGAGGCAACTGATTCACTTAAAGAGTTGTCTGGGTCTTCCGCGCCATATTGAAAACGAGTCCTAATGTTAAGTCTACGCAGAAATTGAAATACATATTTCTCAAGTTCTATTATTGCTATACCTTCTCTTTTTGTAGGTTTTCTTAATGCACAAAAATAATAATTTATTTTGTATTGAAATTTATTTTTAAAATTATTTTAACTATTTTTAAATTGGCTAAGTAATTGGATAATATGCTTAAAACTTAATAACCTAAAAAAGGTAAAAAATTTAGAAATTTTAAAAACAGACTTAATATATACATATATTTATAAATGCCAAAATTTTTTTTTTTACTTTATCTACGATAGAATTTTTTTATTTGTCTCCATAAAACTTAAAATTTTTCGCAAAAATTAGCAACGCCCACATGGCGGATGAATACTTGGTTGTTTGAATAATCAATCCAATCAATTGCATGCTTTAGTCAACAAGCTCCTCCTCACACACTAAAATGTGAAGTTTGGTTTTTCGCAGTTCTATGAGATAATTTGTGTGTTCCCTTCCTCATCCCCCGCAAACGCTGCGGGTGTTCCTAGTATCCGGTATCTTCCTGTAAAAATATGCTTCTAAATTGGCGCGAGAAGGGACATTTCTTTCCCCTTTACTACATACGAGAGGCTCTGATGATTTCCCTGAGACGAATCTTCATCTTTCCAGAGCGGTCCTGCAATAATTTTCTCGAAAAATGATGGGCTTATGGACATTATATATATATATATATATATATATATATATATATATATATACAGAGAGAGAGAGAGAGAGAGAGAGAGAGACTTTAAACAGCTAAATCTATTGAAAAAATTTATAATTTATACAGTTCTCATGTAGTGAACTTTTTTAATTCCTTATTTATATTTTTGATGCAATTTTTCAAGAAGTATATCCGCATGATATGTTTTTGCAATACATATCTATAGACATTGCAAAAATCATCAATTCCATATTTTTTAATCTTGGTTTTATAAAAACTTCTTAAAATTTGTAGTTTTTCTTAATTTTATATTTGATTCTAGGTTTCTATTTGATTCTAAACCTAAGAAATATTTATTTACCTATGAAAAATATAAAAATTGTTTATTATTAAATATAAATAAATAATATTGTATACATAAATTATATATATATATATATATATATATGTATATATATATATATATATATATATATATATATATATATATATATATATATATATATATATATATATATATATATATATATATATATATATATATATATATATATATATATATATATATGTATATATATGGTAAGTAAAAGCATTCTTTTCTAAATCGGAATACGTATGTTTCGATGATGTTTGGGACAATAATGAATATGTTCATAGGTCTTAAACAATTCAAAATTTGAGGAAGAATATCCCACTTATTAGTTATTATGAAACTTGTCAAGTGTAGAAAATTGGGATATACTCTTGAACAAATGTGTTATAGAACATTCTCAGAGTATCGTAAAAGTCACTTTTATTAATTCAAATATGACATCAATGCACCAAAATTAAATCTTTCAAAATATATTCTAGCATTTAAAAAAGGCATGTTGTGAGTCATGGCATGCAGTTTAAGAATTCTACAAATTTGACATGCATTACATATAATACATTTGTAAAATTGTATCCTCCTTTTTTATTTTCTCTCTCTGTAGATATAAATTTCCTACGAATTTTATATTACTGATATTGAATGGTTAGGTGGATGTTACGTATAGGATCGATATGACAATCAGGAAGATTTATTAAAAAAAGCTTTAAATGAGACTTTTGGAAAGTCAAGTATTTTTTAAATCTCTATATTCAATTATAATTCTATATTCAATTATTACATGCATATGGAATTCCAGATGTTGGGAGAAAGCTTGGATACAAATTGAAAGACCTTGTAGGGACTGGGGAGATCTTGGACCTACATGTGGCTGCCCGGAGCACAATACTTCCGCCCTGGCTACATTCAAATTTTATGACTTTCGGACATAAAAACCCGAAATCTCTCACAACTGCCAGAAGGAAACTTGATCGGTAGAAAATGGTTCCTCGAAAGGGAAGAAGAATTGTTGTTGTCTAGTGCCAGCTAGACTGAAAAACATGGAGTGTGCTGCTCCACGGGAGAAGAAATCCATCAAGTGCTGTCCGAAAGACTCGTCCTGAAACACTCCTAAAAGTCTTCAACAAGAGTTTTTATTATTGCCTTGTACATTTTATTTACAGCAATTGTAAATAGTGTAGGAAGACAGATCCAAGTTTCTTTTGTTCAAGACAATTGAATGCGCTATTTCTTGACGTACTTGCTAAAAATGAGTTACCGACACCGAAGAAATAAGCCAATTTATTGTTATTTTTTTAAAGATAATATCGTTCTGAAGAATTTCAGAGTAATTACTGTTTTCTACTGCTGTTGATAGCACTATTTAATTGTAAATTGCGTAATGTGTTAAAATAGGCTATAAGTGTCAAGTAAAAAAATAAGAATTAAAAAAAAGATTAATAAATTATCAGCAACTGTTGTTCAGCGAAAAAAGTTTTTCATAATCAAGTGTAAAGTATAACATTTTCAAACTTCCCAATAAATTAAATAAGAAACGAAAAATTGAATTTGTCAAGAAAAAAGCTGAGAAATTACGATGAAGGGGTGTATTGGTAGGGATGTGAATTCTATCACATCATTGTGATAAAAATACACATACTCGAGCATATTCTTATCACATTTCTTGAACTACTAAATGCACATCTTTGAAGAAATTTCTTCACATTTTATCTTCAGAGCATGAATAATTTTTTTATTGAATCTCTTACATAGAATAAAAATTACATAATAATTTATTTTACATCTTTTTGAATATATTAATATACTAACAAAAAGAATATGTGGTTACAATTTATATTTATATATTGTATATATAGTAAGTATTTAAATATTTTATTTCTTTTAGAAATTTAAATCAAATAATTTCATTTTTATAATCTTTTATGAAATTTAGTCTAAAGCATACGCAAATGGAAGTTTAGAAAATTATTATCTTTATTTAGCTACTGTTGGTAAACTTATAATATTTTTATGGAAAAGTAAAGTTAATACCAGCATACAATAAAAATGCAAAATATGTGGTATAAAACATTTCAGTTAATTGATGTCCTAAAACATATTTCATGTCGAAAATAAAAATTAGGATGAAATCAGTTCAAAAAAAAAAAATTACTGAGATGCGAAAATACTTTTTACAAAATGTATTAAATGCCACTATTGAACTCAGTACAATAGGACTTATACTTTTCGAAAATTAGAAAAGGATAAAAATAAAAGTGATGGCTGAACTGCCTTTTCGTTTCCTGGGTGCGAACAGGAATAGAATTCAACTACCAAGCAAATAGGGCCTGCGTATGGGATTTACTTACAGCCATGAAAGAGAGAAAAGTTTTCTCATTACGCATCACTTTCCCACCTTGACCCCAGTGTAGTAGTGTAACGTGTTTTGGAATCAACTAGGATTGCTCTTTTCTCATTCAGTTTGCCTTGAAATATATATATATATATATATATATATATATATATATATATATATATATATATATATATATATATATATATATATATATATATATATATATATATATATATATATATATATATATATATATATATATATATATAGCTAAATTGTCGTTTGATATTTTAAAATGAACACAATAAGATCATTATCTTCAAAATTTTATGATTTTTTGGCAAGTTAATATGAGAATAAAAATACGCTAAGAATTAATATAAAAACAATATTTAATGTTATAAATTTGGCTGCAAACTTGGAGCTCTGATGTTGGATACCTGGAGTTCTGAAATTTTGTTACAGATGAAGAAAATTTAAGAAATTTGAAAATGGTATATAATTGAATTTAGATTAAATGTGAGACCCTAATCTATTATATGACATTTCGAGGAATGAAATATATAGAGTATTTTGTAATGTTTATAATTTTATTGAGAAACACTTTATATTTTAATTTGTTGAGAGGCTAAACTCTACTTTACACACACACACACACACACACACACACACACACACACACACACACACACACACACACACACACACACACACACACACACACACACACACACACACACACACACACACACACACACACACACACACACACACACACACACACAACACACACACACACACACACACACACACACACAAAATAAATTTATTTGCTTATTCCCAAAGTGAAGATTATTGAATTCTTAAATGAAAGGTTCCATTTTTCTTGAAGTGAATTCACTTCCTGAGATACGAATGATGATATCGCCATACTTGAATTAAATGTGCGGATTATGTAATAAGTTATATTGCTTTTAAAGTTTGCTTAGAAATATATCAAGAAACAATGTCGAGATGCCTGATCAATCCAAATAGAGAGGTAGACTTTCCATTCCTAAACAAATCATGGATAGAAATTATAAGCGAAGTATACGGAATTTTCCGTAAATTTTGTATCGAAATATTTTATAAAGCAAGAAAAGTTATTCCAAAGTTAATAAATAAACTACATTATTTTTTTAAGAGATAAGGAATTCGACATTTTTGTCTATTTGAAAATATTTATACAAGTGAAGTACTTAGAGAGAAGCGCAGCTGTTTTGCTTTCTCATAAGGCCCATTAAAAAAGGCATTAAAAAGGCTCATAAGGCCCATTGAAATTACATCAAGAAAAATAAAAGTATATTTTATATTTTTATTTTGATTTGAACATTGATATTAAATTTTGATCATTTAATGAATAATAATAACAAAATTGTTCAATATTTTTATGCATCTGCATACTTTTCTGCTGAACAGTGAATATAATATTTCCTCCCAAAATCTCCGAGCAGTGCTTTTTCTCTCTCATTGCTTGACTAAGCTCACAGCGGATGTTTCCGGTGTCAAATTTGAGAAGCATTTGAGCCAGCCCTACTCTTTCCTCACCCATGACATTTACAGACATACCGTTACCGGCTGTGCTGAGAGCAGTCGAGAGGGGACAAACAGTCTTCAAGACAAACTGACCACATATGCGGAGAACATCTGTGTCGAACATGCTGAAGGAAATTAGGATATGGGGGAGGGGTTATATTGTCCACTTTACCCCTATTGCGGTTAAGTGTTCTACTCATTCCCCAGTTGAAATTCGCCCCCCATTTAGTTAGGAACTATTTTTCCTTTGTAAACAGGTGCTTTGGCGTGGCTTATGAGTTTAAATTCACCAATCAGTTCTTTCAATCTTTATAAAAGGGACTGCCCCCAAACAGCTGCGCTAGATGGCGCTGAAGCTCAATTCTAGATTATTTTTAGGAAGGATTCCCCTTAAAGAGTTGTCTAGGTCTGCGGTATTATTGCCTTTCTCGAGAAGTCATAAGTCTTTGATCGAGACCACATCTAAAAACGGGGAAATAAAAAGTATCTATTAGTTCCAAATGAAAGTTAATTTAAACAAAAGGCTTTTTGCCTTTATATATGCAGAAGATAAAATATGCTCAATTGGGCTATGCTGGTTATAGAGGAAAAATGAAAATGTCTTAAAACTTAAAATTTATTAGTTACACGAAAAAATATACATAAAGGTCACATGTCACTTTCCAGTATAATATATTTATACCAAATGTTATTGATAAAAAAAATTTTCTATAACAAATTCAAGTTTTGAAAGAAGCCAGAAAAAGGATAAAATGTATAAATGAAGACTGAACTATTTCCTTTATGTAATTTGGCAATATTATTTTCTTTTCTAAGTTTTGATTTCAGAATCCTTTGCAATCAGTAAACAGCTGATCCAACATGTAACATAGCTGTAAAACAACACATCATACATGCTAATGAATGAAATATCAATTTTAAATGCTTAACTGATAAACAACATTAAACTTATATTCTTTTCTCTAATTAAATTATTAAATTATTCTCAAGATGGATACCACAAAATTTTGCCTCTTTGATAACAAGTGGTGTTTTGAATAATTTTGACCAACATCTGGGCTTTAAATTTATTTGTTTTATGTTATAAATTACAATAAGAAAAACAACAAACACAAAATAATGTCTACTATCAAAATTGACTTTAACCGCTATATTTTCTGTAAAATACTCAAATGAAACTCACAACAAAAGAAATTGTGCAGTTAAAAACAGTTAATAAATTTAGCAATATATACATATATATGTTTAGAAGATTAACCTAATTATGCTTACTATATTAAAACAATAAAATAAACATGCAGTTTTCAAATTCAATATCTTAAACATTATTTGTTATTATTTTGAAATTGTATAGTGGTAGACAGGATTAAACATAAAAAAACCATGTTATATATGCAATAAAATATTTTGTAATGTTCATGCATTGTAAAATTTTTCATTCCTTAAAACAGATCTTTGAGAAGTATACAAAATTTAAAAACAAGAATCCTTATAAGACAAAATATTTTGGTCAGTAAAAATTGACTTAAAAATAATAGTAAATAAGAAAGCATTTTGAAAATAAAAGAATTAATGTTTATATGGAATTCGCACACAATTTTTTGATCATAAGTGTTATAAGATCCTACATTAAGTTATTAAAATAAGCAACTAAGCTCTTTCAAATACAATATTTTTAGACTCATTTATTTCATAAATTTGCTTCGTAACAAACAAAATAATCTAATAAATATGTTTAAACCTTGTAGCAATCAAATTCGATTAAACAAAATTTAGCATTGAAAAATATTATACTTATTGATTAAATATAAATAATGTATGGGATGAAAAAAATGCTTCTGCATGATGCATTTTTCTATTCCTGACATGGTGATGAAATTAATCTAAAACATACAACGAAAAAATTTTCCAGTATCTTTCTCTTGTCATGTTATCAATAGTTTATCAAGTTTTCTTAACAAGTGATTAAATAATATTTCAACATAAAATAAATATATCATTCTTGCATCATTCATAAAAATTCTATCCTAATAAAAACAACAATAATAAATGCATACTTATCTTATTATTCTCTTGGTTCACAGACACAACATCGAATCTTCCGCCATTTCACATTAATGGCCGACGCTGACACTAGCACATCGCACTATCTGACGTCATACTGTCACGCGGTACACACAATAAATGGAAAAATTAAATTTCTTTGTGAAAAATTGTTTTTAAAGGGTTAAAAAAGTAAGAAGTTATATGAAAATTAATCAACATCACAAAAAACTCTTATTTGGAAAAATAGTCTTTGCTGATAAAATTAAAAATAGCGCTACAACTAATTGTCTTAATTTGGCTGGCCAACAGCTTCAGAGCCAACAATAGGCAGAATCTGTTGGCCCACTACTTATCATCCAGCACCGGCCCGGTTTATTTTGGCCAGCACTCATCCGTGGCCGTAATGGCCGGAGCTGGACCATCAAACAACCATCAGCGGCTTGCCGTGGCCTACAGAAAACCGGCTTGGCCAGCAGCGGCACGGATTTTTGCCGGCAGTTTGTGTTTGCTGGGTATTTTCCAATTTTGTTCAAATCTTCTATTTAAACAGATTTACGCTTTAAATATGAAATTTTTTAGCCTTATATATATGACATTTTCGAGGAACTTTTAGGAGACAGTATTTGTAAATGATAACAAACAACCATATAAAGTTGCACTTGCCCACAATTGTGAGGAAAAACTGAGTATTTATCAATGGTATGGGATGCGAAACTTCCAATCAATATATAACAGCGAACTTGTAAGATGCTCAAGATAAGAAATTTCATCTCAATGACATTCCTAATAATAACAACCATGTATTGAAATCAGAGGCTTTTGAAGGATACTCAAATGAATTTCTGTATTATAGGTTGAACGAAGTCTTCAATGATGTTATTGTTGTGGTTACTACTTATGACACTTGGAAAAGCCAAGCTCGCTATGCCGTTAGCTATGCGAATTTAATTCAATAGGGAGCGTCTTTCATTTAATCAGAACACCCCGAAGGTGAAAGTATGACTTTGCTCTTCAAATCCTCCAATGGATGGCACCACCAGAGAATCCACTCCTTCAATTTTGACTTTGATCTGGAGGGACGGGAAATTTTCTCCAGACCATTACACCCATTGTAACTTCTCAATGACAGACCATAGGACTTCCTATTCCACAGATTTAACGAACATCGCATGTCCTCGGTGGGTCTGTGGCAGCATTGAAAATCGAACCCCAACCTACCAGACGGAAGGCCAATGCCCTATCAATATTTAATTTCCACTTATGTATTTAAAAATACATTTTTTCACTGGTAAACCCTTTTTAGTGGTAAACGTTTTAGTTTAAGAGAAGGAAAAATATTATAGATTTCAAATGTTTTGATTATTTTCGTTTCATTTGGTTAGATAATTTTTCAGTTGTATTAATTGAAACATGATAATTTTTTTGCTTTTAAAATGTGATATGAAGATAACTGTATATAATAAAGAAGTTTGGGCAAGTATAAAACTCCTTGTGTGTGTGTAAGATAAATATAAGTCAAAAGTAAATTAAGTAATTAAAATAATTAAAACTATTTATTTTAATTATTATTGTTTATGCAATCACAAAGTAAATACTATTATGTTCAAGAAATTTTTTTTTCATTCATATTTTTATAAAATTAAGATATTTTATTAATACTTACTTTAAGAAATGAAAATGAATGAACAAATGAACTGAATATTATGCTTAGAAATTACAATCGCGCGTGGCAAAAATAACAAATAAATTCATCATTTTGTTCTACTTCTGACTGAAAGTAACTAATTGGTTATCTTCCCATAATTAGCTTTGATGTTTTTATTTAGTAAGAATTCATTTGAAAAATACTTTAATAGTTAAAAGTTTCCAAGGACCTGCATATGAAATCCAAATGTATTGGATTTCAACCAAATTCAATTGCAAAATGAGGTACTTTTTAGTTGCAAACTTACTCTATAGTTGAATAGTTTTTTTTTTATATAAGAACTGGAGATTTAAGAAAAACTAACAACATGATTAATAATTACAAATTAATATTTTAAATTTAAAGTTTTGATATATAACAGATTTTCGCTAGTTGCCTACTTGAAATATTTATTGAAAAAATATTCTCTAAATTTTTGAAGGTTATTTACGAGTTTGGTGAGAAATTTTCAGAAATTACAGAACAAAATATATTTGAATGGATTTTTTCAAATTTTTTATCTTTGTTCGTTTTAATTTTTTATTTTTTCCCAAATTTTCCCAAACCGAAATAAAAAAGACCAACATTCATTAAATTATCATATTTAAATGAATGCAAATTATTTGGAGATTATTTTTATTATTTAAAATTATTTGGAAAAAATATTGATAATTGGATTATACAAAGTATTTTGTGATACAAATTTTCTGAGTCTATATATATATATATATATATATATATATATATATATATATATATATTTTTGTGTGTGTGTGTGTGTGTGTGTGTGTGTGTACACAAATTTCTGGCTTTAATAAAAATTTACTATGTATTTGTTACATAAAATTAAATTACATAATAATATGTGTAAAATAATATTGCGTACGAATGTCAAGATATAGATGTTATTATATTGTTTTGGAAATACTTAATGCGTTAAATAAACATCTGATCTTATACATTCTTTATAAAAATCTATTTAATTTTTAATCGTTGATTCTTTATTGAGATTTACACACACATTTTGAGATGTAGTAATAGCTTTGTATATTTCTATTAAAATCTTAATACTGTTCAAATAAAATACAAAACTGTAACTGTAAATTAAATCAAAGACATAATTTTATAAAGAGTATGTAAGGACAGATTTTTGCTAAAATCTTATTTTAAAGGCAAAGTAATTTTAAAAAAATGTAAATTTCAATAAAGGGAAGTTATTGAAAAAAATTTCAGAGATGCATTTATCAAGTAATAGTTTTGACTTAGTGACAAAATTAAATTAATTTTTACGACAGTGACAATTTTGATTAATTTTATGTTTGTAAAATTTAATCAAAGAATATTAATTATGCTCAGCTAATCATGAATGTAAAATTCAATTCGTGCAAATAAATCTTGCACAAGGAAATCATTTCCAATTCACTTTTACAATGAATATGATTTTAATAACAAGAAAGAATGATTTTAATAACTCCAAACACGTCTACATTATTTTCATTGAACGCATGTGTTTTGATCAGCTTATCGTTCAAGGATTATCTTTTTTGAGTGATATTTATGCCAGAGTTAATATTTTGATGCAAGTTCTAAGCTGTAGAAAACATTCAAGTCCAAGATCGAAGTCGAATTCAAGAATTACTGGAAACGACAAGGCTCTAGCCATTTGGCCTTATCTGGGATTGAACTCTAGATATCCAAGTAACTTTAATATGAACATCGTTGGCTGTCTTCATTTTTTAATGACTGAAATTAAATATGCGTTGATATTTTCCTTATTTTCAATTTTCACAGTTCCAGGTCATGCATGAAACTCATTGCAAAATCCAATACTAACAAGATAAAACTTCACCCAGTAATCAAGAAGAACCCATCATATACATTAAAGGAAACATTTTCTATTTTAGGTATTTATTGCTTTCCCTACTAGTGTTTAATTAGCGTTAACATCTCCTTCCACAATGCAATTCTAACACAGGAAAATGACATTTTCCAAAAGTTTTACCTTTTTCCACATATGCATCATATTAATTATCCTTTTTGAGTGTATGATTTGCATTTATCAGAGTTAAATTAATTGTTTCTAATAGAAATTCACTTTTGTCAAGTACTTATAAATATCCTCAAATGGTTTGCTTTCTTTATCAGCCAGTAAATATGTTTTAATTTTTGATAACTTTATTAGATATCAAATTCCTTTTTAAGATACACTTGTATTCACTTACACGTTTGAGCAGACACAAATTAAAGGAAATATGACTATAATATTTTTTCAATTTATATGTTTTTGTCGCATTTAGATACATTTCTATGTACAAGATCTACATTCTTCTTGCTGAACATATGTTTTCAAGTAGAAAAAGTATATGGATCTAACATAGAGAACAACATACACATTAAATGTGTCTTCGATTATCATCTAATGTGTTTGATATTCAAAAAATGATATGTCTATGTTATTAATCACAGAATGTTTTTGTTACATAAGCGCTTTATGTAATTAAAATACTATATCTTAGATAAAAACACTTTTTAAAATAATTATTGTTTTTCTCAATATTTATTGTAAAATATTTTGCATTTACATATTTTTTTATATTTTGCAGCAGCAAAAAATAATTTTTTTAAAATTGTTTATCCATAATATTTTCTAGATTTCCAAATCCATCAATATAACTTAAAGATAATTTTTTCTTTTGCTGTAATATTTTGTGCTATAGAACTATTGGCATAAACTGTGGCTATGGCACTTTTCTATAGATGCTGAAAATTTTGTCTGTGATAATATTTAAAAATAATTCTATAAAAAATGGAATTTCTATATTGTAGTTATTTTTAAATTAGCAGCTACATTTCGAATTTGTAAGTTAATTTCTACGGTGTGAAAATCTTTGTATCAAATACAGTTTATTACGATATTATCAGTACAAAAGTCATTAAATGTCTGCATATGTGATTATTTGCTTCGTGTAGAAAAGTTCTCTTTCGGTTCTCTTAATGCATGAAATATTTAGAAATCATCGTTTGAATATCGATTCTGCAATTAAAGTGGGAGAGATTAGGCGCTATTAGAAACTTCTAAGCCATCTTTTCAGTGCATTAATATGTCTAAATTAAGATTTTAACATTGCAGTAGATGTTACTTATGCTTCAAAATATCTTAATTATGTCACAAAATTTAACTTTTATTATGCTCAGCGATGTAAATCTACATCATCATATTGCTGTATAGTGTTTAAAATAATTTATTCATTAAAATATTCCTCTAATTTGATTTAATTTGAAATTCTTTTTATTTCGTGTTATTTGTTTTGCTGTTATGTTGTTCTTATGACACTTGGACTAATCAAGCTCACTATGCCTTGGCTGATGCGAATTTAAGTCAGTAGGGTGCGTCCTTCGTTTAATCAGAGCACCACAAACGTGAAACTACGTCTTTGATCTTCAAATCCTCCGATAGATGGCACCTCCAGAGGATCCACTCCCTCAATTTTCATACTGATCTAAAGGGGGAAGAAATTTTCTCCAGACCATTGTACCCATGGTAAACTGCTCAACGACCGACACCACAGGACTTTCGATTCCACAGATTTAACAAGCACATATATCGCATGTACTCTGTGGGTGTTTGGTGACATTGGGAGTCAAACCTCACCCTTCCAGACGGGAGGTCGATGCCCTAACCACTAGGCTACCACGGCCCCTATGTTATTTGTTATTTCAAGATTTAAGGAAAAATGTTACAATACTGTCAGTTTTATTGCCTAAATTAAAACAAAGTATATGAGACCAAAGCAGATATAATAACATTACTAATAATTCTACTCAAAAATAGTTAGACCAAGTAGAGTAATGTAGATTTTAATTTCTTGAAATATATCTGGGAATTATTTAGTTAATTTCCAGTTAAAAGTTGCAACTATTTTCTTTGATTTCTACTTGATGGAGTTGATAAAACCTGTACATCTGAAGAAAACACCATATATCAATTTTTTCATGATGTCTGGTGTTTTCATTAGTGAAAGCATGGGATCACATTCAGTGACAAGTACCTTATATTCTTAATGTGCACGTTTGAATTTCAAAAACTGATATCTTCATTTTATTTTCATTTAAGGTTTTAGAAATATTACAATAGCCATTATGTTTAAGTAATTTAAGCATCTAATGATACACTCCCATTTTCTCTGTTCAATTAAATAATGGAAATCACCGAAATGTAATTTATTTTTTCTGTATAAGATTTATTATTTTAAATTATGTATGCTGCAGAACCAAAAATTAATTTTCTTTTGAGATGTTTATTAAGTACAATAGTTAACACTGATTGACATTTATTAATTACAAACACATTATCGTTATTACTGATAACTCTTGATTTTCTGTGTTATCCATTTACAGAAGAAAACCGTGACTTCGTTAAAATTTTGTAATTTATCTGAATATAAGGTTAGCAAATGAATTTTATTTTCCTTTACTAATTGTTACCATTGAAAGCATTTTTCTTGATATTTTGTCAATTTAATGTCACAGAAAACAATACATGATAATATTCACAAATCACAATTCCAGTTTTCCTTCTTGCACTAAACTATTCGGATGTGGCTAATTAAAGTATAATTTACTAGGATAAAATAGTTCATACTTTAAAATCTAACCATACATATTTTTATTTGCACTTGCCAATTTGTATATTTAAATTTTCAGAATGTTCCTCGTAATAATATTTTCTTTAACTGTATGTTATGAACATAATAATATACTTTTCTTTTGTAAAGTTATTTTCTAAACACATAGATTTATTCAATGATTATGTATTTAATAAGATAGAATTTTTATTCATTTTATGTTAGGTAGTATAAAGGAAATTTGGAAGCATTTCACTTTGCTATTAAACAACTAAAACTTGTCACAGTAATCAAATTTTAGTTATGAAGACTAAAAAGTAAAAATTTATAAAAAAGAACCATTCATTTTGTGTTGAATTCATAAATTTGAATAGGATAAAATTTTATCATAAACAAAACTGTTTCTGCTAAGTTGACTTTTATGATCTAAAAATTAATGTCAAATATTATAATTCCACTTTTTTCATTCGATATTAAATTATGTTTTTCGTAATTTTAGATTAACAAAAGAAGGCTGCATTATAAAACCGAGCAAAAGTGTTTTCTATTATTATAAGCTAACAATCAATAGTCAGATTTAAATTCTGAAATGTGGTATTTATAAAAGTCTCACATCACGGAACTGAAACATCAAATTTCTTTGATAAAGAATTTGACGACGTGAAAGTAATTTTGAAAATGTTAAAGCTCAACTTTCTATTTTAAAGTATATTTCCGATGAATAGAAATTCTATTGAGATAGCTTCATTCCTTGAAAGTATCTTTGTATTGGATACAAATCCTTATGGATCTTGGTCAATATGATTAATATGAATGCATTAATATTTCCATACTTAGAACACAGATTTTTTATATAATTTCATGTGATAAAATAATATTTAGAATTTTTAATCTTGCTCTTATTTTATTTATTTTTGTAGGATTTAAAACAGCCATGAATTCACCGGAATGCATAGTTAGTTATAATGAAAAATTTGAAAGGTTTATCACACACAGTTTTGATAACATAAGTTTGTTAATTTGTTTCATGGCATGGTGTGTTGATCACTGCAAATTTAATTTTCTTTGAATAGAAAGACAAATAGCTGTGTAACATATACTGCTAATAATTTTCAAAGTATTGGTGGACGAAATTTTATTTACAATTTTTGTTATTTCTTCTAAAATAAATTCCCAAAAAGCATTTTATAATGGAAAAACGTGAGAAAATATTAAAGTATTTCTGAAACACATTAAATTTTGTTATAAAATCTCAGACATTTTGAAAGATATTGCCTGAGAAACGTTGGCTAAAAGCAAAGTTTTTAAATTTGGGGCCTGGGCTATCTCATCAGTCACTGCTGAATGTTTATTTTCCCCTATATATATATATATATATATATATATATATATATATATATATATATATATATATATAACTACAGACATACTACAGCATACATACTACAGAACAAATAAATAAATGATTTTTAGAAGGTAGTTGTTGAAATATTAAGAACATGTTTTTAAAATTCTTTAAAAATCTCCAACATCTTTATTTCTAAAATTTTACCATCTTAATGAACCCTTTACAGATATGTTTTCCTTTTTTTCTTATTTCTGTCTTTAAAAATTTTTAATTGCTAGTCTTGCGAAATTTTTCTAAAAGTTTTTCAAGTTTTTCTAATATTTCACAAAACTTCATACCAAGCTTTGCTTGAAAAGAATGTATTACATTCTCATCAAGATTTTCTTCATTTTATCTTTTATTCATTGTTAAGTTTAAAATTAATGCTCATTTATTGCAAATAGGAGGTAAAAAAGATTTTCAAGTTTAGCAAGACATTTTTTATAAATAAATGTGTGTTATAATTATAAAAAATATTATAAATTTAAATTTGGAATATCCATGTGAAAATCTATTACTTCTTAAATATTCACTTTAAAAAATGGGAAATAATATTAATTTAGTATATGATTTTTTTAAATTTTGATGCAGTTTATTTCATGTTGAAGATTTATTTGAACCTAAATAATTTGGTCTTAAAAGGAATTGCACAATGATGGATGATAAAGGAAAAATTGCTAAGACAATTTATAGAATCATTTGCGTGTATAAACGTTCAATTTTATAGTTTTTCTCTGATTCCCATAATCATTTGCGACCACTTTTTAAAATCCCGCAGTATTTAATGATGATGCTTCAGAAGACATTTCGAAATAATAGTTTTGCATTATTTATGCTAGAAAAAATAAAAATGCATCCATAATTTCTTTACTATTTTTCCTTTTTATGTACATAAAGATATTAGAAATGTCTTATATTATTCGCTTTTACTTAGATTAGGGCTTACAATATTTTTGAAAATTATTAGTTACATAAATGATAAGTTGATAAATAGGGAAATAAGAATTTTGTAAAAAATACAGAAGCTTTCTATTTGGTTTTGTTATATTCATTTAATCCAATAAAATGAAAATGATTTTCAATAGAGCTATTAATGGAACATTTATTAACAAGACAGTACTTCATTGAAAAAAATAGAAACTCTAGGAATTTTATTATATAAGAGATTGCTAAATTTTTCATATTTAAGTTTCTCGTACTTTTTCTTTCGTTCCATCTTAACTTCTGTTTACGAATACAAATCCAGATAAATTATATTTTAAATGTTGTTGTTGTTATTAATGACACTTGGATAAGCCAAACTTGCTAGCCGACAGTTATTCGAAATTCAGTTGGATGCGTCTTTCGATAAACTGGAACACTACGAAGGTAAAAGTACATCTTTGATGTAAGACTCCTCCGTCAGATGGCACCACCAGGGGAATCATTCCTTCAATTTTGACTTTGATCTGGAAGAGGAGAAATGTTTCTGCAGACCATTACAACCATGATAATTACTTAGCGACCGATCACGAGAATTTTGATTCCACAGATTTAACGAGCACGTATATCACATGTAGTCAGTGGATTGGAAATCGAACCAAGCACTTCCGGAAGGAAGGCCAATGCCTTAAGCACTAGATTACTAGGGCCCTATATTTTAAATATATAGTATTGCTCCAATTATCCTAATCAATAGAAGCCAAACCCGATTCAGATAAAAAAAAATCTTAATTGGACTATTTTATAAAAAGGGTATTTTAAAATAAATTATTGTATATTGAAAATGGGGAAAAATAACTATATATTTTGGACGAAGAAGGGTTTTGTAAAAGGAAATACTTCTACATATTAAAGTACTTACACAATACTTTAACATATTTAGTTTCTAGAATGAATAAGAATTTATGCACAGTGCTGTAAATGAAAGCCCTTGCTGAAAATCTTGGTCAAAGTAAGAGGCTTCACTGCCTTCATCCGTTTCTTTGTGGGGAAGTCCACTTGCATATGATGATACAACGGCTGACATTCTAAATAGTTTCAAAAACTGCAACTGTGTCACTGACTATGACCTCGCTTCAACTTGGACACAAGGATAATTTTTTTTTCGGCAACTCGATCTATAATTCAGTAACTCGGATATATAAAGTTTGGATAATTGGAGTTCTACTGAAGTGGAAAAAAAAAACTCTCATTATTTTTAAGCAACTATGAAAGCTATTGAAATTCAAAGTGTTAATAAAAATAAATACTGAAAATAAATACTGAAAAATTCACAGTCCCTTCGAAATTTAAAAAAAATTATACTAAAAAAATTTAACTTAATTAAAGTGACATAAGTAAATCAATAAATTTGAGATATGTGTAAAAAGCAAATAACCGTAGCCTTTTAAACTATGCATATGAATGAGAAAAATTTTGAAATTAGAAGAACTATTAGAAATGGAAGATATCAAAAAAGAGTAACGTATGGACTTGAAATTTTGACATCAATTTTATTCATGAGAATGTATATATTTATGATGTATATATTCTATAAATATATGTTTTAAATCATAAAGGAAATATACATTCACATGTATACACTTCTTTCATGAAAATAATATTTTCATGAAAATATCATTGAAGTACCATTCCTTGCTTACAAAAATGTTACTTTCATGAAAGTAACATTTAGCGATTTGACACTCAGAGACAATTCACTATCAGTAATTCTTGAGACATGAAATATGAGATAACTCCTGTATAATCTTCTAAAGGTGTTTTTTATTTCCTAAATCTTTATGTGTGTGTGTGAATGATATTATCCATTTTATAACATTATTCCTTTCTTTTACCCAAAATAAACTGATTGTTCTGTTAAATGAATTGCGTTTAATATCCTACATATAATATATATATATATATATATATATATATATATATATATATATATATATATATATATATATATATATATATATATATATATATATATATATATATATATATATATATATGTATGTGTAGTATATATATATATATATATATATATATATATATATATATATATATATATATATGTATATGTATATATCTATATGTATATATCTATATCTATATATATATATATATATATATATATATATATATATATATATATATATATATATATATGTGTATGTATATATCTATATATATATATATATATATATATATATATATATATATATATATATATATATATATATATATATATATATATATATATATATATATATATATATATATATATATATATATATATATATATAATTTGGAAGAGACTATAATTCTTGCCTACAATTGTTAATGCTCTGAATACCTTTTCAGTGCTAAGAAACGATTTATTTAAGCTTAACGAAATACATTTTTTCCTTTGAGACGTTTACAATGTATTCTAAATTTTTAACTGACTATGGAAAGCTAAAGTCCAACGATATTACTTATAATCGTTGCGTTTACAAAAACTTAATAATACATGATACTCAAGATACAGTTTGTTATATTTCATCAGTACAATAGTATTCTCAATTTGCAATTAATTAAAAGTTGTTAATATTATCTATATAGAAATAATTATCTTTATACTTTGTTTCTTTACTGTGAATTTGGAAACATAATTGTAACAAGCAAATATAAGAGTTTTCGTGGATATATAACAGAAATTTAGACAGGCTAAATTTATCATATAGTTCCGAATATATTGAATCATAATTGAAATGATGCTCAATGAAACAGATTACTTGTGGTGCACCATTACATTGTAATCAAATAATTAACCCAACACTTCAATTTTTGGAAATAATTGATGAGGGGATGAAAGAAGATAAAAATGTTATAAAAGGTCAGTCTGTCTTTCTATAAGGAATTTATAGCACATTTTCTTACAGGAAGTATCTGAAATATAAGATGATAAGGATAAATAATTAATAATATTTTACCCTTTGCAGTATGGTAATTTATTATTCAATGAATAATAATATAAAATATCAGCTAAAATTGTTTGATTTTATGTTATGTAATAGCCAATTATTTTTACTATCAAAACTTAAATTATCACCGTGATGTTAAAGCGACATAAAGAAAACATTTTGCCACAGTTAAATATATTATGAATTATATTTTTACACATATAGCTAATTAGGAATTCCCCAAGATATTATAAATAATAATTTAATAAACTATTTGCGTCCTGTTTCAAATTCTCGGACGTTATTTAAGGAAATCCAAGTAAGTAAAAAGAGACGTACAATTCTAATTATATTATTAATATTATAGTGTTTTTTAATTCGTATCAATGAAATTAAATATATATATATATATATATATATATATATATATATATATATATATATATATATATATATATATATATATATATATATATATATATATATATATATATATATATATATATATATATATATATATATATATATATATATATATATATATATCATATCATATCATATATATACACATATATATACACATATATATCATCTACTTTCATCAAGGAAGTATGATGAAATGCCAGCAATATTTTGTAAACCTAATTTAATTTTTTTTAAATTATGAAAATAATTTTAGAACAAAAAATAAAAAAGGGGTGTTTAAAAATGTCTGTAATTTAATCAAATATTTCTAGGCTGTCAAAAATGGAAATGTTATTATTGTTATTGCAGAATAGGTTATATGTTATAGTAAAATTTGAGCGTTATAACAAAATACCCTTTTTATATAATAATTAAAATTTTCTCAGACCAAAACTTTATTTAAATCATATGAGAGAGAGAATGCAACTTTATCAAACTTCTAAAAAATTTTTTTTAAAATGGTAAATGTTGAGGACAGACATTACCATAGAAAATGATATTTCTAAACTTATTTGCAGTTCATAGAAAATGGCATGTCTTGGGTAAAATATTTTGATTTTTGTTATTATTATCCATCCATAATAATTCTATTTTATGCAAGTGGTCCCAAGAATATGATTAAAAAGCAGATTTTGTTTTCTTCAATGTAAGTTTCTTATATTAAAATGCATGATTGCCGTATTTAGTAAAATATTTTTTAATTAAGAAGGAGAAACATTCATAATAATTCAAACTTAAAATTTTCAAAAATTTATCTTATAATTTATTTTACATGTAAAATTATTCATCATATATTGGATCAAATTCTTATCAGAAAATGGTAAAAGAATATGAGAAGGACTTCGAACCAATAAACACTTTGAGGAGAGGAATTCAGCCCAAAAACAATTAAGTAGAATTCAAATTAAAGTTAATGAATTACCACACTGATTAAAAATTAATAAATGCTCTTTTATAAATTGAAAATATTTGTGTTTTTTATTTTTCTATAATATTCTCTCTATGGAAAAAGTGTATTAATTTTACAACAACTATTTTCCCTTTGATATTTAATAAAAAACAAGTGTAACTTCTGTAAAAATGACACAAACTTCGAATATATACAGATTAATTTCTGTGAATGTTTATTACCTTACAAATTTTATTTCATTAAAATAAATTATACTATCAAAATTACTTACACATGTTTAACTTAATTGAGTAATTCATTTAATTAATTTAATTCATTAGATATTATAGTAGTTTTTTCCTGTCAAAACGTATAAAATTTGGTGGAAAAATATTTTCCATCCACATTTTCATATATATTTCTTAAATAACTGTTTTTCCATATCATGGAAAACAATGCTTTTGTCTTTAAATATGCTACACAATATACACAACTAAGTCTTATCATACGGAATAGATTACATTTATCAAAACTAGGGAGAGATTGTTGTTTGACCTTCACGTTTTTATCACAAGGACTCTATCTGAACTAGTATCTTAGGTGGAATCAGCAACACTACAAGATCAGTGGTGGGAGTCGAACCCACGAATTCTTCCACCGAAAGTCAGAGTTCTAACTTTTCTCACTGTGAAGAAAAGCTTTGAGAAAGCTATGCAAATCTAATTATTTAATTTGTTAAAATTATTAAAATTCTATCAATGAAATTTTTAACTTTTAATCAATCAATGAAATATCAATGAAATTTTTAACTTTTAATTAATATAAATAAAAAATTGTAATGTTAAAGATTGACTTGCCGAGCTGGCTGCCAATTGGTTAGCGCTCTGGCCTTCGGTTCAACAGTTCCTGGGTTAGAATCCCTCCTTGGTCATGGATGTTTGTAGTGGTTCGGAATCTACTTTAAAGCGTAGGTCCCGGTATAATTAGCCCTCGTGTGCAAACAATGATCGTTGAGAGACAAACCAACCAACCAACTAAAGATTGACTATTTCTGTTGTTGTTGCTTATCCTCCATGTCTGACGGAGTCAGACTAGATCCACGAGTTCGTTGACTGTAAGGAAGTCGAAGACTAAAAGAGGATTGCTAAAAAGATCCTCCCTAGAGAGACCCATGCAATCCAAAAGATGCTCAGGAGAAGCCTGATGATTTTGGCACTTGGTGCAGGTGACGAAAGTTTTCCTGCCCTCGTTGAAAGTGAGGCACTTAATATGACCGCTAGCAAGTCTTGAGAGAACAGTCCGGGTACGTCTGTCACACGGGAGGTCAAGGGACAAACCCGGTTTTGATCCCTTGTACCAATTATGGGTGGGGGTGTTTTCCACTCCTCCGAGATTTTTGATTTTTCCCGGGAGTATAACACCAGAAAAGTAAGTGTGGAAGAGGGAGTATTTGAAATCCTGCAACCCTCCTTAGCAAGATTATCGGCCATTTCATTCCCGTAGAGATTCACATGTGAAGGTATCCATTGCAAGTGAACATCATGATTAAGTGAAATGAGTTTTAATTTAAGCAGGATAGAGTTGCTGATCTTGTCGCCTGCAAGAAGTCAATTACTAAGATGGTGGAGAGAACTACGGCTGTCAGACAAGATCCATAGGTCACCATAATCCTCTTCAGAAAGAATAGTTTCTAGTCCCAGGTCTATTGCAATCAATTCACTTCTGAAGACAGAGCAGTGATTGGGATTACGATGAGAAAGAGTCAAAGTGGTGTGAGGGGTTTCAATATATATGCCACTACCTGCTAGAATATCAATTTTACTACCGTCAGTTCAGACTTTTTCTTGTTTTGTTAATCACGCTCATGATATGAAGAGTCAGACTTTATTTTTTAAGCAATGATTTCCCAAAAACAGATTAAAAATACTGAATGTAATTTAGATTAGAAATAAGTTTAGTATTTTTTATTTGGTTTTGCATATTAAATATTCTTATAATATAAATATGTTGTAATATATTAACAGCGATCAAAATTAAGAAAATATTTTTTTAAGTTAAAATATTTATGAATTATTATTCTATTCTTCCCTTTCTAAGAAAAATGAATAAGTTTTACAGCAAATATTTTCAAATTTATGTTACAATTTTATTTAAGTAAGCATCTTTTTTTAACTTCTGTATTAATACTACTATTATTCCAATTTCCACATCATAATTGTTTTCCGAAATTTATATTCTTGCGAAGATTCAAATGTCAGTGTTTCCATTTCCAAACAGTTCATTTTTGAACAGAGAGGAGTGCTGTAAGCCTTTGGGCTGTCAATGTGACACGACAGCTATGTGGCACGACAGCCACATGGGCTGTCGTGCCACAGAGATTAGTTTAGTTTAGAATTAGCTTCTGTTAATAAATTATATAAGAGTTAGATTAATTTAGTTATCATACTAATTTTCCAATGTAGCAAAACACGTATAAAATTTTAAACCAAAATATTTATATCATTTTCTATACATTTTTTATTAATATTTTAATTCATGAATTTAATTTAAAATAATTCAATTATTTTAGAAAGACAGTTAATTACACTGGCGGTACACAGTTTTTTTATTAAATAAAATTTCTGTATTAATTCATTAAGAATATTTTGCAAAATCTTTCGTCTGGAGAAAATTGAAAAAAACAATAAGGATGTTTTGACTAACAAAAGTGACTAACAAAAGACATTTATTATGTCAATTGAATAAATAATTTAATTACGTCATTAGGTAGACAATTCATAATTGCATATTAATAATAGTTGCTTGTTATTAACCTGTTCACAAATATAAATTTTAAGTAAAATATGCATTTAAATATGTATTTATTTGTGAAAATTTTTTTAACAATACCTCCATTATATTTTAAATAAATTATGTTTGCGCTAAATGTCACACTTAAATAAAGTATACTAATTTTTTTATATATTTTAGTTTAATTTCCAACCTTTCAATTTCCTTTATGATTAGCACAATATAAACTGAAATCGTAACAGTTACCGATTTTGATTGGACTATCACTTAGTGTTATATTCAAGCTTGTAATAAACAGAGATGAAAACTTGAAACGTTACAGCATATTACTGGAAAATTTGACAGATAAAAAGATATGTTAGTTTTTTTATGTTATAATCTTAGACGAAGTTTTGAAGAATAAGATCTTGATTCAATCAGTAACGATTGTCTTCCAAAAGTTCTAAGATTTATATTTACATGGAATTTCCCATTTATCTCAACTATCAAATAAGTTATACTTGACTCAAGAATGAAGATAATATATTTGCCATTTGAACAGTTAAATAATTTCCTTTTTAATTGATGTGCTATTTACAATGTTAGGCTTACCCAACTCATCACATATTTCGAAAGCTATAGTTGTAAAATTAATGAAATACAAAAATGCTTCTTAAATTCCTTTATTTTATTCATGTAGTAATCAAGCAACAACATTTTATACATCTATATTTTACCCTTATTTATTTAAACATTTCTGTGTATTACTGGCAAAAATTACAAGTACCACGAAAATTTAAATATTTATTTTTTATTATATTTTATTTTTGGTTAAATAAAATTAGTAATTAATTTTCGTAGCATTAATTAATTAATTTTTATAAACATAGTTAAAATGTAGTTATATAATTAGCTTTTCTGCCAAAATGCACTTAGTTTCTATTTAAGTCACAGATAATAATATTTATTCTTAATTATTTTCATCATTTTAAAAATCATAATTGTAAAAGTAACTTGGAAATCATTAAATTATTCTAGAATTCAGAAAGAAGTATTCCATATGTGTATAGCTTTCATAAAAAAGCAGTAAATAAATAATCCATAACTACAATAATTAGCAGTGAAATGTCTTATGACATTGAGTGTCAAACATTATTTTAGATCAAATTTGTACACTTGAATTTAATTTTATGTGTAAGTCATACATTTAAGCTTATGCATTCATGCTTATTTAAAATATTACGTTGAAAAATAAAATAAAAAGTAGAAATCAGATAAAAAAGAGCTATTGACTATAATCATGCAAAATTCATTAAGTTTGGATATGATAAGATGATGAATAATTCATAATAGATCATACATATAATTGATTCATTTAAAAGTATTTTATATAGAAATTAATTATCATATTATATTTTGTTGAAAATTACATTTATATATCCTTTGTTTAAATCAGTTATGTTATTCCCTTAATTTATTTTTTACGTTTTTATATATTTGTAATACGAATTATTGTATATTAACTTCTGTATTTTAGTTTTATCTTCATTGGATATAATTTTCTACATGAACACAAATGATGGTCAAACTGTTTTTATAATTGCAAGTAAATCTAAATAGTAAACAAGAAGTCAATTAAAATAATATAGTTTTTTAGCAATTGAATAAAAATTATTTTTGATAACTATATTTGTTCATTTTTTGCTAAAATATTATTCACAATAAAAAATAAAGTAAATTTTGAATTGAAAATTATTTTGACAAATACATAAATTTTAAATAATAAAACTTTAAGTTTTGAAAAGAAATGTTTTAAGAAATATAAGCACCAATTAATATTTTGCATTAGTGATATGGCTGTTTTTCTAATCTTATATATTTAAGGAAATTTAATTAAAATGTTTTTACGTATTGAACCATAGAAAAACATCACAGTTAATGAATTCTTAAGTACGATGTAAGATTCCCCAGATATCCGTGTAATAAAATTAAATATATTTATGATTTCCAAAAAATAAAAATAAAATAAAAATAATAAAATTGTAAATTTGATTTTAAAAATAAAGAAACTTGGACTTCTAGATATTTTCTTATGTATTGCTCTGATAGAAAAGAAAGTTAGTAATTCAAATATTAATTAATGTGAAAGGTTTGGCTAGAAATTGCTTTTAATTAATTTAATATAAATATTAAATCGAGCTTTGTTTATTCATGACAAGAAAAGAAGTTAACTATAAAAGTGTGTATTCGATAAATCAATTAAGTCATCAAAAGTACTTTGAATGTTATTTTAATTTGCTAACAATTATTGTAATTACTGAACAAATTTGTTTTATGTATGAACATATACTGTTAGATGATTTTCCTTTTAGATAATTAAATCTTTAATTTAAAGAATAAAGTTTTGCTCATATGATTCATCATGCTCTTTTCAAAAATATCTCTTTTGACTAGATAATTTTCAACGACGTTTATTTTTATAAAATTAATTCTTTTAAACAATCTTTTGTATTTTTATTGGATTAATAATTATATTGTGACAATATAAGCAAAATTATTTAATATAAAAATGCAGTACTTACGTATTTGCGTCACCACAGGCAATTTTTGTGTCATAACATAAGTAGAATTGGATTTTACCTATTATTCGAAAATTTCTTTTTCTTATAATGAAAAATGCATTTATAATTATAAAAAAAAACTTTTTTTTAAGAAAATTTATTTACCATTATTTCTACTTAGAAAAAGGCAGCAATGACGCTAATCCATTAGTAGAATAACTACAATAGCTTTGTGAAATGAATATATGTATTCTATTTAATAATGATTTGTCTTAAAATATTTCTCGATGAATTTAGTTTTGGTGATTTAACTCATTATCAGTATTTTATAATATGATTATTTATTTACTAACAGTAATAATTCCACATTTTTTAAAGCATGAATAAGAAAGTTATTAAAAATTCACAATCCTAAATTGAAAATTTGTAAGTTCTTACTGCATTTAAAGTGCATAAAAATTCATTGCTTTAGTTAAATGTACATTTTATCTGAATAAATTAGCACTGTTTGAATTGATCAAGGAAATATGAATTAAAAGTCAAATTTATCAAACTAAGCATTATAACGGTTGGAAAATGTTGGAAAGATTTATGAATCTTATTCCCCAAAACACAAACAGGATAATTTATCTATTTTAGGTGCAGTACTTATTATTCAGATGAAGAATAGGCATATAAGTACCTCAAGGAAAAATTCGATAACCTTCAGAGGGAAATGTCACTGTTTTTTTCGTTAAATATTGAGATAGAATCTCCAGTGAATAGGAAAATATTAGGAATAAAATAAATTTATACTCTGAAGTACTCAAGAATATCTTTGAATGAAAATGAATTCAGAGACTGTGAAATTAGATTGCAATTCGTTGTGTTGGTTCACTTAACACAATTTAACTTTTAAACAATTTTTTTCACTTATCCAAAGAACCTGAAAGATATTTACTATAGTTACTTTTTGAATTACAAAGTAAAATTTTGAAAAACGACAATCTTTACAGTTTTAAAATTTTCTTATTTAATGAAAGAATGTAATTTGAAGAATTCGTGTAAAACTTTCACTTATAAAATTCCTGTCTTCAGTTAAAATGTAGAAACTAGTTTTATTTTTGCTTTTTCCCCCAAAATGCTGAAAATTGCTGGATACAATATGTTCATAGGTAGGGTACATATATAATTAGTAATTTATCTAAAATATTAGATTAATGACGTGTTGGAATTATACCTAATGAGATGCCCTTGTAACACATTTTATTTATCTTATTGACAAGAATATAAGACTCGAAAATTAACTTTGTTATTTAATCTTATCTTATCAAATCAATCATATCTAATCAAAATTTTAATATATCCCTCTATCTTTATCTTTGTTTAATACGGCGTAAAAAATAAAAGATTTGTTATGACTTTTTATTCAGTATATTTACATATAGAGTAGAATTTTGATACTCAATATTTGACATCATTGTGAATAAAATTTTCAAAAATATTTTTCGCATTGACACTTCAACAGTTGCCCGAAAACTCCAGAAAGAAAATATTAATTTACTAAGCAATAATATAAGTAAGAAAATTATTGGTGGTACTTTGTAAGAGTCTCTCAGAGTTGGTAATTTAAATTTGGTATAATTTAAATAAATTTACTCCCTAGATTTGCTTTCTAATTTTGCCACTTTTTACTTACATGAGAAAACACTTTTCAAAATGAAGTACACAATGATTATGTAAAGATATGAATTATAACAACAAAGAGCACTCTAAATTTCTTTTAATAATTTCAATAAAAAAATTAGAAAACAACTAAATTATTGTCAATGAAATATCAGAAGTATATAAATCTTAGTGTTTTCTACAAGTAGTCACTTACCATTATGCTTTATATGTATTGAAATTATTTAAAACAAAAATATTATTTTATGTTTTTTACTGCCGGATATATGAAAATAGCTGGAGTAATGACGCAGGAAGTAAATAAAACACTATTGTTTAGATTAAAGTTTAATTTTACACTTTCTTGTGTTGTTAATAGGGAAACTATTTGATATTCTATCATCTATCATTATATTAAAATAATTTTAATGAATATCTTTATGATTCTCTAATAATAGAATAAATTATTTATTTCCAGTAGACGCAATTTTGATTCCTTTAATTTTGATTGCACTTGTTATAGTTATAATAGATATAAATTTTTTTATGATAATTTTAAAAAATAATTATGTATTTTATAACAGTTCACACAGATCTTTGAAATACATAAAGTTATTTCCGGTATTAAAACTCCTATCCCATTACATTATAAATACTTTTATTTACATTATTTAAAACAATATTTTTTGCATGAAATTACAGCAAGTTTAAATATTTTTGGTATTAATAAAACGTATGAATTTTTACTTTATAAATCTTCACTAATATGTAAAGGCTTAATTTTATAACCATATAATTTTTATGAGTATGTATAGTTATAGTTTAGAATTTATTTCAAATTTTACACTTAAAATGTTATTGTTTCATATTTCATATTTAAAAAGGAGAAATTTTGTTTTTTAGTTTATTATTACTTTTAACGAAATATTTGAATTCCCTTGAATTTCTGTAAATTGTTAAGTAAATAGCTTTATTTACCTTATATATTTTAACATAGTAATGTACATACTACCTGATTAAAATTAAACGTATTATTAAAAAGATAATTATAAATAAGGTAACTAATTATATTATTAAGTAAATGAAGTTGTTTAAAGAATTCCCTAATTTCTTATTTAACTATTTTTAAATCATTAAGACGATAATATTTTAAATTATTACAAGAATTTTATTCAATACAGGATATTTAAATGAATAAATAGAACATAGAGAAGTGTCATAATAAGCAGAGGAAGTATGTTTTTTTATTCCAAAAGCAAGAATTAATATCTAAAGTATCAGTTTTGTGAGCTGACTTAAAAAAACTGATATTTTTTCGAATTATGTTTTAAGCTAAATTAAGTTTTAAATAGCTGTCTAACATTAAGGATAATGTTTTGTAAGCAAATGAATTTGCAAAGATCTGCTGTAGGTGATAAGTTGCGAAAATTTCTATACATTATTCAAGTTTTAAAAAATGTCAAATACGATTAAATTATAAAGATTCATAAATTTAACAAACAATTCCTTATCTCATAAGTAGATTAATTTTTGAAGAATTAAATTAATGATATTTGAGTTAAAATATGTGATATAAGTGCATTTTTTACTAGGAATATAATAGGGAGAAAAATTTCGATTTCGAATGTTCAAACAAATATACATTAATTATTTAAAAAATATTTGTTTATAATACAATTATTAATGTTGTACATTATTTTCCAACATCATAACAGAAAAGTCACCCTCTTAAGTGATTTCAATACCAATGTCATTTATATATTCAATTTTTTTAAACTGAATGACAAAGGTTCAAATACTAAGGCGTTTTCTGTGTACTGTGGTAGACGAAATTTCATTTACAGTTCATGTTATTACCCATAAAGTCAGTGTAATAAAAACCACTGTAAAAACTGGAATAAAATGGTATACACTTTTTAAAGTAATAAATTTTGCTGTGGATTCTGAATATATATATATACATATAATATATATATATATATATATATATATATATATATATATATATATATATATATATATATATATATATATATATATATATATATATATATATATACAGGGTGATTATAAAAAAACTTTGCCAACATCTGCACTTCTAGCGTCCATTCTATTTAACCGATCAAGATGATACTTCAAATATAGTTCTTTTGAGATATGCACTCGAGATTCTGTGAATGGCAACACAGTGGCCCTCGCGGTTACAGTTATAGTGACAGAAACTCGAAATTTTCGAATGGCAACGCCTTTTTTTACCATCGCAAAATGTTCAGCACATGCAAAAACCCTAAATAGCGTTGAAACGATACCGATATGTCCGAAAACCGACGTGTTATACACATACAAACAGTTCTTCAAGGCGCACGGAGGAATAATGCATACGACAGAGACAAGACACTGCTAAATGATGAGAACACATAGAGAAAAAAATCTTTATTAATTTCAAACATTTTCCACATGAGTGCCATCACAGGCAATTACGCATTGCATGCGGGAGACGGTGAACAATGTCGCTGCACGCAACATGGCACGAGGGATGTTTCCAATCTCACGCCGTATAGAATCCTTTAAGTCCTACAATGTTTGAGGATTGCACAGATAAACTCTGGATTTGAGATAGCCCCAAAACCAGAGATCCATAGGCGTCAGATCTGGGGATCGCGCAGGCCACGGAAAAGGATTATAGCTTGAGATGATGCGATCACCAAAATGCTGATCCAGAAGCCTTTTAACTGACTTCGCTATATGTGGAGGTGCGCCATCTTGCATCCAAACAATGTCATTGAGTGCATTCAGCCGACGCAACTCCGGTAAGACATAATTTTTCAGCATGGCTGCATACCGAGGGCCCGTTACAGAACATGTTGCAGGGCCAGTCGGGGTCGTTTCCTCAAAGAAGAACGGGCCCAGAACAAATGTAGCTGTAATGCCGCACCACGCAGTCACTTTGGCGTCAAATAATGGTACTGGCGCCACAGCATGAGGATTCGTCTCTCCCCAGTGCACACAATTCTTTGTGTTAATGCTGCCATTTAAGGTGAAATTCGCCTCGTCCGTCCATAGTATGCGAAGTGGCCAGTCATTATCCGCATCATATCGTAACAAAAATGCATTTGCGAAGTCCAGATGTTGTTGTGGGTCACCCGGCTCCAACATCTGGACGCGCTGGAACCGATAGGGAAACATGTGAAGTACCGAGCGCAAGAGCTTGTGGACCGTTGAATTCGGAATATCCAACACGCGCGCTATGCCTCTTGCGGTTTCTGTGTGTCCTGAAGTCACTGTATGGTGCACTTCCATGACAACGTCCTCAGAAACAGTTGGCCGTCCGGAGCGCTGTTTGTCACAGGTGCAGCCTGTATCTTCGAATTTCCGCACTAAATCACGCAGAGCTTGCAGAGTACATGGGCCGCGTCGTTGTCGATGATTGCGGCGATACACACGAAAGGCTTCCGCAGCGTTCATCCCATTTTGGTAATAGAGTTTGATCAATTCACCGCGAACTTTCATAGGAAGACTCATATCGTCGGCATGTGCGAGTTCCCGAATGACGACTTCGCATACCCGCTTGGTATTTTATAGGTTTCCTACGCTGAATATCTGGCGACCGGCGTTCTGTGATTGGTTTCTTGACTCTGTCACATGCAAATTTATTGCGTGCGCCCAGATCGTGTTTTATTGGCCGGTTTTCAGAACTCTTTTTTGTGTTTGCAGAACACGTCCGTTTTTAGACATATCGGTACCGTTTCAACGCTATTTAGGGTTTTCGCATGTGCTGAACATTTTGCGATGGTAAAAAGTAGACGTTGCCATTCGAAAATTTCGAGTTTCTGTCACTATAACTGTAACCGCGAGGGCCACTGTGTTGCCATTCACAGAATCTCGAGCGCATATCTCAAAAGAACTATATTTGAATTATCATCTTGATCGGTTAAATAGAATGGACGCTAGAAGTGCAGATGTTGGCAAAGTTTTTTTATAATCACCCTGTATATATATATATATATATATATATATATATATATATATATATATATATATATATATATATATATATATATATATATATATATATATATATATATATATATCATTAAGGATTTCATTATTTTTATAAATTTCCAAGGTTAAAGTAAAGTTATCATATTTCTTTAAATTTTGATATTGTTTTCTTAAAAAGTGTAAAATATTCATAATTTTCACTGTTCAATTGATTTTTTCATTTTTTAATGTATTTCAATTAGAACCATACAGCCTCATCGTTTTAATATATTTATATTACAATTTAATTTTAACTTGAATGTTATTCCGGTTCAATATTTGTTTCTAAATTTTTTGCATCAGTATTTAGTTACTATGCATTTCCTAGCATCTGTAAAGTATTACTCATAAGGTACATGTTTCGATACTAAAAATATATTTTAAGCAAAATCTTTAACAACTTTCATCAGCTCAATCTAAATACTTCTTATTTTTAAATATCTTAGGTAATAAACTTTAGATTTTTACCTGAGGAATTCGGAACGCTAATTTTCTTTTTACATTTTTGTAGAATTTCCTTAGTGAATTGTTTTTATGTATTTATATCTTTTCTTCAATAAGTATTTTTCTTCTGTGAGCCTTTTTATCACTATTTTTATTTTCCATTTATTTAGTTATAATAAAAGAATTCTTAGAATTAAACAAAAAATCAAATATGGAAAAATGGATCATTTGGAGTAATATACCTGTTTACAATAAAAGGATGAATACAAAAAATTATGCCTACACTTGTGTATTTGTTTACCTATATAATTTACTTCCTAAAAATTAACTGGAAATTTAGCATTGGATGTTGAAGATAGGAAAATACTAATAATGCTTGATATAATTTATGATTACTTTAAATTTTATTCAGTTTTTGCATTGGCGAAGCAATTTACAGTATATTGATATTCAAATCTAAAAAGGAATTTTACAATGATTGATGGTATAGAAAAAAAGAGATAAGATAAACATAAGTGGAATAATTTAATATACAGCAAAATAGAAAATTATTGTTTTCTTCAGTTTCAAATTAATTTATAAAATGGATAATTGAGACTATTTTATATAAAATCTCATAATATTTTATGATTATATCAGAAATCGAAATTAAAGATTTGATTTATATATATTAGAAAAAATAAAACTGCATCCATGATTTATTTCAGATACTCTTATTGTTTCTCTTACATTAATGCAATAAATTACTGTTATTATTTTAATGCATTCAGATTGAAACTTCAAGAAGTTTAAAAAAATATACCGGAAGCAAATGATAATTTGCACGATGAAAAAATTATAATATTATATTAGGTTGGTGCGTATGAAATGTCGGATTCTTAAGTGATTGTATAAAACTGCATATCTTTCTTCAAAAGCTGTTTATTAAATCAAAGTATGCTCCATTCGCTTCAATACACTTCTCCCAACGAGATTTTAAAGCGTAGATGCCTGTTTTAAAAAATTTTGGTCTTTAGAATTAATAAACTCTGATATCGAGTTTTTTAGACTGTCTTCATTTTCATAGTGTTTGCCCCTTAAAAACAGCTCTAAATGCTTGAAAAAATGAAAATCGGTCGGCGAGAGATCCGGTGAATAGGGTGGATGCTGCATTGATGAGCATACGTTTAACCGATCCAGCTTATTTCGCTCTGTCAGTGCGTGCGGTACCCACTTGTCCATCTTCTTAACCTTGCCAATCTCAGAAAGGTGTCTCAATATCGTTGTATGGTCAACTTTCATCCTGATAGCAAGTTCCCTCGTGGATACGGCTGGATCCGCTTCCACTAGAGCCTTCAGGTCATCATTCTTCACAGACGTTTTGGGTCTTCCGCGCGGCTCATTTTGCAGTGAAAAATCGCCAGTCCGAAATTTTTCGAACCAACGCTGCACTTTCCGATCGTTAACCGTATTCTCCCCAAACGCTTGGTTTATGTTGCGTGCAGCTTTTGCAGCACTATTACCAAGTTTGTACTCATATAAGAAAATGACGCGAATGTCGGCAGAATTCATATCGGCAATAAACTCAAAAGAAATAAAAAAGGGAAGACCTTCGAGAAAACCTATTTTGCTGAAATGAGTCTCTGGCAATGGACAATACGAGTATGAATGAGGTTATGCCAAATACAAAAGTATAACGAAAACAGGGAGGAAAACGTCCGCATGTAAAGAGAATCCGACATTTCATACGCACCAACCTAATAATAAAATTTGGAGTACAATTTTGTCATTTTCTTACTTAAAACTTTAAGGAATACAATGACAGAAAAAGAAAATATCAGTACTTTTAAATGGGAAGGTTATTAACGCGAGAATATATTTAATTATGGATATATTTATTTTCAATACGATGAGATAATTATTTCATTATTATTAGATTTTTTTAGATTTATACTTATAAGGTTTCAGTTTCATTTACATATCAGCTTCTGCTGAAAAAGGAATTTAATTAATAGAGATTGCGTCTTAATGATATCTAAAAAAATAATTGTATGAAGCCTTTTATCAATTTTCAATCTATCATTTAAATCTGTTAAAATTGAATATGTTAAGAGAAAATTAAATGTATTCGCAATTTATAATATTTTTTAAAAAATAGTATTCATTGGGCTCAAAAAAATCTGATAAGTGGGCAACAAGAATGTTTCGTTCAACTGCAAAAGAAGTGATATAACTAAAATTATAAAAGTTAATTTAACTTTTGTGATATGTATATGCATATATAATGTAACTCTTATAAAAAGTGATTTTAAATACAATAGAAATACAAAACTGAAATAAAAATGGTCTCATTAAAATTATTTATGATCAAATTTAACTTGTACGAAAAGTTTATTCTCATAATGAAAACCAAATAAAAACTGGGGTATTATGATAATAGATAATTTTGATAAAGCATTTTTTTGTTGAAAGCACAATTTTCTAATATTTCATAAAAATGAATAAATTCTTTGAAAATTTATATTTTCCTTAAATTCCATTTCATTGGTTTAATTATTGCACATTTGTTTAAAGTATTTTTTCATTCTAATATAAATAAATAACATCTTATGCCTTGATTTTTTGTCATAGATAAATGAACAAGGCATTAATTTAATGTAAGCTATAAAATAAATAAAATTATAGATTTATGTCATCAATAATTTTTGTGTTTGATATTAGTTTATCTACTCAAATTTAAATTTTAACTGCCAATTTTATTGGGTTCTTTCTAAAATTTCGAAATGTTTATATTTAATATATGTTACTTTTAATTATAGAATTTTTAAACCTCTATAATTATTGGAGAAAACATTAAATTTATATAATTTAGAATCAATAATGAATATGATTTTCATAGTATTTATAATATATTTAGACACATATTTAAGCTTTCGGTGTCTATTTGTCTGTTTATTAAATATACATTTTATTTCTTTATCTGATGATAATGAAAAGAAAGTGATCTTGCTTAGGAAAAACTGAATATTATTTAAAAATAGCATTACATTTAAAATATCATACGTAATGACATAAATTGCAAACATATAAATTTTAGACAGATTTTAGTCATTGAAAGATATTTATTATAATTTCAACCATTCGGAATCTTCAAATTATTAGTGTTAATAATAACAGGAGAGCTCAAGTATACCGATTATTGATTAATCAAATCAGTTAAAATACATTTATCTTTATTCTTTTAAGCGAAAGAAATTAACCAGAAAAGATGAGCACTTTTATGAGCAGGAGATAGTTATAATTCAAGTAAGGAAAGTAGGAAGCAATCTCCCCATTCTAAGGAAATTTCCTTTATCTAGTCATTTCGAATGAGGACAACTTTCTATTCTTAATAGCATCAATTTATTGTCCAAAGCAAAATAATTACTGTGTTATATAATAATGTATAGTATCCTTTTTAATACTTTTCATGCGTAGTTTGTTTTTAATCATGTTTTCCCCAACAAATGTTTATCACGAAAACAAATCAGGAAAATGAATATTTAATTTATTATTATTTATTCCTGAAAAATTTATAACCCCCATAATCTTCAGTTGCTTTTGCATTTATTAGATTGCCAACAATGTATATTAGTTGCTATTGTGTTTTCTTAGTTTTATGTGAATTATTTTATTCTCTATGCATTATTATGCAGTATTTATTCATAGTACATTTATTGCTTTAACATATATATATATATATATATATATATATATATATATATATATATATATATATATATATATATATATATATATATATATATATATATATATATATATATATATATATATATATATATATATATATATATATATATATATATATATATATATATATATATATATATATATATATATATATATATATATATATATATATATATATACATATATATATATATATATATATATATATATATATATATATATATATATATATATATATATATATATATATATATATATATATATATATATATATATATATATATATATATATATATATATATATATATATTAATTTTATTTATTTCTTTTAAAATCATATTCGGTATATTCGATGTAAAAATATTAAATATGATTTTAAGAAGTATTTAGTATATTTTCCTATTCTCTTCAAGTATGAGTAATTACACTATTGACTGTGCAAAGAATATCTTTGCAATGTAAAGCCTTAAATGAATGTTTTCTTTGTAGCACACTTGATAATGAATTATGTTTTATATAGGTGTACTAGATTTATCAGAATCTTCAATTATTGTGAAATTTTATGATTATATTATTTTGTGATTAAATATTTTACTACTTTTTTATAATTATTTTCAGCATTTTGGATTGCATTTATATCATATACTCATATACTTTGAGATTTCTCTAGTTATTTTTTAAAGATATAAATGATTTTCATCGCAAAAATTGTAAATTAAATGAAATAATTTTTTCATATTACATGCAGAAACAAATTTGATGCTGTAAAAAATTATTAGATTCGAGAATAAATATATTCTTAAATTTTTTAATATCGGATTCAAAATTTAAAAAAACTAAACTCTGAAACTAAAAACTTGTGGAAACTAAGCAAAGAATTTCCTTATTTTTAAAGCTAAATTATCACTTTTGCCATTGTAAACTGGAAGACATTAAACTAAATTTATATATAACATTACAGTAATATTTAAAAGTAATGCCTATAATTACTATAAAAAACGTTAAAAATTTTCGGAGACTAATAAATATAGTTAGTTTCAATGAAAGTAATTTCACCAAAATTTCCAGAATTTTCTTTAAAAGTCATAAAAGCTGATGATACAGAATTCCATACAAATGAAAAACTTTCGCAAAGTCATTAGCATTTCTAAAGAAGATTACATGCTTTGCTGAAAACATTTTGATTATTCTTATCATTAGGTATCTGAAAAATTCTGTTCTTCGTAAGTAATGCCATGAATATGATGAAAAATCTATCGTTGTTTTCTAACGTGAAATTTTCTTCAGAGCAGAAGCAGGTTTCTCGTATCTGTTTAAAAATTCTTAAAATATGATGACCTTACATAATATGCTTATTTCTTAACACTAAAATTTATTCTTAAATCTATGGAAATAATAAATCATGCGTTGGATTATAAATATTTTAAACAAAAATAAATAAAACATTTCCTTTATAATTTCCATTGAATATAATAAAAGAACTTTTACATTATAGCATATTGTTAGAATAAAATATAAATATCCTAAATTCAATTTATCTCAATAATTGTTTATCAGGTATTGGATGAAGTTAATGTAGTCCTATAAGGAAAATTTAAAAATACGATAAAAGTATTTTGAAATTTTATTTCATTTATACATTTCTATTTATTAAAAATTTATATAGCTAATATTTACTGTAAGAACAATTTATTTTAATACTTTTAGAAAAAAATTACAAGTTGTTAATCTTCTTTGACAAAGAGTTTTTTTGTTATAATTATATTTTCCTTTATAAATGATTTATTTGAGTATGTAAATCTAATTTCAATGAATAAAAAGGATTCTTTAATTCTGAAATTTTTAGAAACATGATTTTAAACACAGTAACATTCACCCTTACGATTATTTCTATTTATATAAGAATTTCTCTTTAAAACTAATATTATTCAATACATGTTTCTTATGCAATGAAATACTGTCAAAAACAAAAATCAATCAACTATAAATTATTAAAGACTTAACCAAACGTTGTTTCGTTTCATAAGAAAATCTGTTTGATTTTTCTAATTTTCATAATGGAAATTCAAATTAAATTTAATTTTTCTAAGAGATGAAAATTAATTTATCTAATTATAAGCTGGTATATAATAGAAAATATGTGATCTTTTTCTATTCGAAAAAAGTTTTATTTATTCGAAAATGACTTAACCGAAAAGGTGGAATTGAAATCAGAATGAAAATTAATTATATTTTCAATAAATTTCCCAGATGTAAATTTAATTTTTTAATAAAATGTCTGCAGCTATAAAATATGAGAGAGATTTTTTTTAAGATTTCTTAACAATATTGCCTTTGTCTTTTAGAAAATATTAGGTTGGTGCGTATGAAATGTCGGATTCTCTTTACATGCGGACGTTTTCCTCCCTGTTTTCGTTATACTTTTGTATTTGGCATAACCTCATTCATACTCGTATTGTCCATTGCCAGAGACTCATTTCAGCAAAATAGGTTTTCTCGAAGGTCTTCCCTTTTTTATTTCTTTTGAGTTTATTGCCGATATGAATTCTGCCGACATTCGCGTCATTTTCTTATATGAGTACAAACTTGGTAATAGTGCTGCAAAAGCTGCACGCAACATAAACCAAGCGTTTGGGGAGAATACGGTTAA
>CM075857.1:21348821-21368821 GCA_037975125.1 Latrodectus hesperus
TTTTCACAATGGATTAACATAAAAATATTTAAAAAAATAAATTTACAAATAAGCAAAAACAAAATTACAAAAACTGAAAAGATAATTTATATCAGGGAAATTTTCCTTCATTCATATCATGTAGCTAGATAATATTCTCTTAATTTTGAGTAAAAGGATATTAAAGAATTTTGCAACTTAAATATCACTTTTTTTCATCATATAAATCCATTTATTTATTTTTATAATATAAATTTGTGCTAGTAAGAAAGTATTAGTAATTTTAAATAATTCACACATCGTATGGCATGATGGGAATTGTTAAAATGCTTATAACATGAATAAGAAAATTTTGGGCGATTTATGTTTATGAATTAAAATATGAAATTAAAAATAAAAATAAACATAGATTTGTAATTATTTGTAAACAATGAAAAATGTGCTTTTAAAAAGTTTCTTTCAAAATACAAATTAATATTTTAACTTTGATATATTTTTAATCATTTAATAATGACATGCTTCAAACTTAGAACTTTTCGCAAATTGAATAACTGTAAGACCTAAAATAAAACAATAAAAGAAAAATAAGTTTTAGTTTTACGATATAGCGCTTATTTTTCTGTTTTACGAACATTCGATTTTACGAACTATATTATTGGTTACTATGAGTTCTCACACACAAAATCCAACGTCTGCTCTATTAATTTTTGAATTAGTAACTTTTTATTATTACGTTAAATTTAATGAATCAAGGTTATTTTGAAACTCTTTATAGCTTAATTTTTTTCTATTTATTCTTCATTTTTTAATGAATTATCCTGGTTTCATCCAAATTTCTGTTTTAATGATCTGGTATATTAAAAGAATTCCTATTGTTGTTTATTGTTTTAAAAATAATGTGTTGATTTTGAAATAGGAATCTGTGGAAACGTTGAGAGGTAGAATTTATTCTAAATATTTATTTATGTCCTTGAAGTCAGTAATATTGTATAATAAAGAACATACAAAAATTTCAAATAATTTTTAAAGATAAAATAATATAATTTGAATAATTTTACATGAATTTTGATATAAATATATTTGTTATCCGATCACGTCTACCTCAATTATTCAGAATTATGTTACAGTAGTTATGCACTATGATGTTATACAATGTTTTTATACTACAAATTTCATGAAGCTATGGTCGTTTTAGAAAGTTATTATAATTCTGAATGAAGAGGATATTTTTTTCTTTATCTTTACTCCTCCTTTATTCTGTTTACCAAGTTTATAACAAATAATGCATTTTACTTTTTGATTAACTTCACCTTAAATCTCTTAACATTTTATATGCAATACCAATCAATCCTTTCTTCTTAAGAAAGCGTGCCCTTATCACGTTTCCAAACATAACCTCCATGATTATCTTTACTTAGTTTTTAGATTTATAATTCCATTTTGTGTCACTTGTTTTCTTCAATTAACTTTACATACAATTTCAATTTTATCTTTTTTTCACTTTGCTGGTATTTGGAGTTTATATTGATTTTTGGATAAAAATATTTTGCAGATTCACTTATTGTTATCACCATAATGACTACTTCAAATATTTGCTTTGCATTTATCTCGGATAATGTTATACGAGGGTTACTCTGAAATTTTTGAGATACGCGCAGGCAAGAATTTACAAAATAAAAATAACGGTTTAATTTTAAAGTACAAAGTATTTTAACACAGAAGACGATTTTTTACTGACTTACTTCAACTTGTATAGCGTGGAATAAATTTTAAACAGAAGAGAAAATGGAGTTGATGCGAGAACATTTTCGTGCTATGATTTTCTACGATTTCAAAGCAGGATTAAATCAAGAAGAATGCGTTCAACGGTTGCAATTAGCATTTGGTGATAAATCTCCAGCTCGTGCTACTGTATTCAGATGATTTAGAGAATTTAGAAGAGGTCGCAATTTTCTTCAGGATGAAGAACACACAGGAAGGCCGCCGTCGGCAGTAATCCCGGATAATGTGTCTGCCATACGAAAAATGTTAATGGAATGGATGATAATCACTGTACCTATCAAATGATACAGAAGAAACTTAACATAGGATCCGCAGCCATACACAAAATCATTCATGAAGTATTATATATGAAAAAAGTACTTTGCTGTTGGGTTCCCCATAATCTAACTGAGCATCAAAAAGAGGAGCGTGTCAGAATCAGTAAAGAAACTCTTAATATGCTGAATGATGGTGGCCACCGCATCATTTCTAAAATTGCAACAGGTGATGAAACGTACATACCATTTTTTGACGTTCCAATACGGCAAGAAAGCAAAGTATGGGTCTTTGAATATGATCCCACGCCGACAATGGTGAAAAAACAACGCGCACTGAAAAAAGTGATGTATGCCGTTTTCTTCAGAAGTACGGGATAGGTCAAAGCCATCAAGTTTGAAGGACAGAAAATAGTAACAGCAAACTGGTATACCACTAAATGTCTTCCAGAAATTCTACAAGAACTAAATTTTAGGGGACTAATGCTTCACCATGACAATGCATCTTCACATACAGCTGGATTAACAGTTGAGTTTCTTAAACAAAAACAAATTAAAGTGATCGAACACCCGCCGTATTCACCTGATCTAGCTATGTGCGACTTTTGGTTATTCTGTAAACTAAAAAAGAACTTACGTGGACGTTGTTTTCTTTCAGAAGAAGAGATTGAGGTGGCTATAAATACATTTTTTCATCTATTCGAAGAAATGGATAGCTTAAGGCATTTAATCTATGGAAAATTCGCCTACAAAAGTGCATTGATGCTGGAGGAGACTACTTTGAACACACCTAAAATTTTGTAATTATAACTTTAAAAACGTAATTGTATCTCAACAATTTCAGAGTGACCCATGTATTTACATTTATCTTATTATGTATAATATTTACATTTATCCATGAATAATTTGCTATACATTTGTATGTCTTATGTTTATGGATATTTTTCTTTTGGAATTCTTGCTTCATATTTTGCGGTACATCGCATTGAGTTTATCATGAGAATAAATAAAGGTCTCGTTTCATTAAAAATAATGAGATATTTTAAGGTACAGCTCTAGAAGAATTATGACAAATCAATTCTCTAGTATCGAAATATTAATATATATGTTCTAATTTTGTGCATATTCAATTATTTAACGTATGTGAAGGATCCATTGAAGATCGGTGGCTTATTGGGGCCGCTTTGCACACCCAAGTCAAGGGTTCGAGGTTCAAACCTCGGGCTAAGCAAGTTCGACTCAGCCTTTCATTCCTTGAGAGGGTCAATAAAACTAAGTACCAAGCATGCTTGGAAACTGAACACTAAAGGATTTCAAGATGATCTCGTAACCGGGGAATATAACAAATAAGGACACTACAGGTTTTCGGACCCTGCTTAACTGTTGAGCCCCTGAATTTAGTATACTTTAGATACCCGAAATGACTGTAAAAAATAAATATTTCTTGCAATAGAATAGAAAATTATTTTGTTTATAATTGATAAAGAAATGTAATTTGCCAGATTCTAAATTTAGGATTAAATTATGGTATTAAATTTAGGATAAGATAATGTTGTCAAGAAATTTACAATAATCATTTTAAAAATATAATTATAAGTATTGTTTCTCAATGAAATACCTAATAATTTTACTTTATAAAGTAATGAAATAAAATGGTATGAAATACTGAACGAATTTATAAATTTTAACAAATCTTCACTTTTTGTTGTTTGTAAACTCTCTGTATACATTGATAGTTTATTTTTATTATTATTAAATTCATGCAAATATGATTTCAATATAATAATTATAATTTCATACTATTAGAGTTTCTTAATTGTTATATTGACTTAAATGCAATATTATTTTCCAGATTTTTAACCTCTAATGCTATTCTAATAGCTGCAACAATCTAATGATTTAATTTAAAAATTTTTGACACAAGCTAACACAACTGATTTTGATTTCAATAAGAGTAAATTTAGTTAAGCAAGATATGCATAAATATCATTTATCTAAGTCAGTTCCATGTGTTGTTTATCATATGGTTTGATGAATTGTTTTATGAAATAGCAATGATGGGTAATTTTTCTTCTGATCAAGTGAAAATAATTTTTCGCTTAACCAATTTTAATAAATAAACTTCTTTATCCACTGAAATTTATATTATGTGAGGTTTATTTGATTATAAGTTTCTAATTATACTAATATCTAGACAAATTTCCAAAAGATTGTTATATAAAAACAAAATTGATTCCATGAGACTTTATATTAATAATGGAACCGCGATACGCTCTAAGTTATAAATCTTTTTATAATTAATACTTTTTGTAAATTAGTGTTTTCAATAGATAGCTCAAGACTTTATCTTTTTTGAAATTGATCATACCTGGTTAGTCTTTTCCTGAGTTTATATTTATTTTTCTAACTCTTAGAAGAAGTGAAAAAAAGTAAGATTAAGGTAGAGGAATGTCTTAAGTATTTTTCACTGACATCTTTTTCGAGACATAAAAATGTCTTTGAAATTATTTATTTATATATGAAATTGATCACACCTGGTTAGTCTTTTCCTGAGTTTATATTTATTTTTCTAATTCTTAGAAGAAGTAAAAAAAAAGTGAGATTAAGGTAAGAATATCTTAAGTATTTTTCACTGGCATCTTTTTCAAGACATAAAATGTCTTTGAATTATTTATTTATATTAATTTTTCTAAGCAATCAAAAGGCTTAGAAGAGATTTTTAAAATCTTTCATTTATTTTATTTTTTCTGGTTGAAAGGTTTTCCAATTACATCACGTTAGCCATATTTCCCTACCATTATATTTATTGTTGTGGTGAACTCGGTAATTTTCGAAGAATCCTGAGGAAACCCAGATTCGTTTTTCAAATAATTGAATGACAGAGATAAATTCAAAACAAAATACAATAAAACTTAATAATTTATTTTAGTAACTTAATTACAAGAGAAATTTACATTTACAATCAAAACATTCTTGATTAAACAATAGAGATTCTAAAATTACTATTTGTTTTATGACAATTACACATTAATATCATCACTGAATTTGACCAGCCTAGTGAAGAACGAGAGATCAGACTCACCCCTTTTATAAGTAACCGTTGGTCCCCTAACGTCAATGGCATTACCGGCTCAGGATCTCGCTTGACTTGCTCATCGCTCATGAGCTTTCCCTCTTTTCTCTCTGTCTCTGGTATCTCTCCTCAGACTCTATCGTTTCTATTCTGTTCGTCTATTTGGCGGACATCTGCAGCTCCATTCTGGAAATTCGAGGCAGGGTTCCTTCTGGAATACGATGTTTCTATTTTGTATACAACTAACATCGTTTTAGCGTCTTCTTATGCTCAATGAGGACCTAGTCCTCAGTTGTGGACTCCTTTTCTATGTCGGGCTTCTCTGGGGCTTCTGTGTGTCTTCTCTGTGTTTTGATGCAGTTTTTAACTCTTCATAATTTTCGGCTTAGCTCCTCCTCTTTACACCATTGGTTTTCCAAAGTTCTGTAGTTCCTCCTATACTTCTATGGGATAGGTCAGAAATCTCTCCCCCTCATTCCCGACTGGTCAGATTTACAAATAATACATATCATAAAACAATATACTTTGCCTGCAATTTCCTCCAGATCACTCATCCCTTTTAGAAGGGAAAATTTATTCTTTTATTGCACTTATTTCATTGTGCCAACTTTTATTACATCCTTTCCTTTATATTATTCCCGCTTAGTTTGAAACTAAAAGAGGAAACTCCTAAATTTAAAGTGCAATAAAAATACACACACCTATTTTCTCAGGGTTTGGATATGTCGTATTACACTACGACATTTATTACTTAACACTTTTTTATCATTAATTCTAGATTAATATGAACTAATAATCATCCATTTTATTCATCTTCATATTGCATGTAGATATATTTTCTAGCCTTGTGTATGATTTTATACCGGATCATATCTTTCTATGCAACCATGAAGCAGAAAAACTATCAACTATATAATGCTTTAAAATAATTGAGTATTTAATTGAAATAAGCCACTCAATCAAAGTTAATTAGATTATTAGATGACATAAATTATACATGATATTTCTTATTATTAAAAAGCATAGAAGTTATACAAAGTATTTAAAAGGATTCCTTAAACCATCTCTAATTATAAAAGATTTTGACTCTTGATGACTCTGTAATTTTAATCATAAGATTATGATTTCAAGTGCTTGAATAAATTTTCAACAATAGAATTTTGAGAAATTAGAAGAAAAGGTGAGACATTTTATTTCATTTTCGCATGAATCAAATATACTATATCTATAGACTGGATCATTTCCTGTCAATGCATAATTTAAGTCAATGATTATTTTTCTTATCACATCCTTTTTTCTTAGATGTACTCAACCGGATGATGAACTACTGCATGTTTCAAATAAGCAGCAAAATATTTCTATCCACAATAAATAGTCTTATTATCCTTATGGAAATCAGGTTCGGCTAGATTTGGTTGCCGATGTCCTTCCGCCCTTCTCTCCTAGTATCCATCTTACGTTTCTTTCATTCAATATCATGTAATCCAATGAAAATTTCAAGTTATTGAAGTGAAGCTCATTATTAATTTAGAATTCATCTTATCCTACAGAAAGATACTCATTTTGAGGTTCATCTTGGTCTAGTGATTTTACAACGTTCTTCTGACCACAAGTTCCAAGATTCAGTACCAGACACTGGTAAACAGCAAGAGGTGGATGTTACCAATTTGCTTTTTTACAGATAGGTATGTCATGTTGGGGAGTTTTCCAAGTTCTCCCTTGCACACATTAATAATTCCCTATTCTGTGAAATATCATCTCTGAAAGCTATTTATGAGATGGATTCTAAAAATTTACTACAAATTTTGGCCTATAGACTGTCTACTGAGCTGTGTAAAAATATTCAATATCGACTCAGTTTTGCCAAGTAGTAAAACAGCATCTCTAGAACAATAGTCTCCATTTCATCCTCTATCTATCATTGTTTAAAAATGGAAAATCGATGTTTTTTTCTTCTTTATGGGGCATGTCAGAGAAGCTCCCTGAGTGACATTTTTATTTTCTTCTCTTGCATTTCGTGAATACAGCCCACTATTTATAAAGATTCTTCTCACATAAATAATGTAGATTTTTAAATATGCCCTCTTCCTTAAAATAACCTACAAAAGTTTTTGTCCATTTTGTTATCTATGCATAAAATTAAAATCATTGGAACTTATATATTTAAGTGAACAAACTGAGGCAAATTTGTCTTTGCTTTATCTTATTCTTCTTAGAAAATAATATTCAATATTATAGCATAGATGAGGTCAATTTTAACAGTATGTGGAAAATATGTAATCATTTTTATAGCATTTTATCGCTGAAAAGTAAGCTAATAAATTTTTAAACAGTGATTTTCAATTCTCATAATTTTTTGTGATAGTCTTGCCAGTTTCAGAAAAGAAAAATATTTTTAGAAATTTAAGAAAATGTCAGATTAATACTTATTGATTAAGAAGTTAAATATTACATTTTGTTGAAATAGATAATCTTGGTTGTTCAGAAATAGTTATTAAAATGAAGTATTAAATTCCATTACTGTTTGAAAAAGGAAAAATAGAACTATTCAGTTATTTGACAGAAGTTCCATCAAAAAAATATTTACTATGAGTGAAATTACTTTTTAATAAGTAATATATATGAATGAAAATAAATTATAAATATTTTTAAACTTAAGTTTTTAAGGATATTTATCATTCTAAGAAACACATTTGATGCAATCAAGCACATTATGGGATTTCTATTCTTGCTCACAAAATTTTATAAACTATGATATCACGTAAAATATGATTTATTTATTGTCACATATTCTCAAGGTTTTTTCTTGATTTATGTTCTTTTTCTGTAATTTATTTTAAAAATAGAGTATATACTCAGATAGTTTCAAGAAAATTGAATGATAACATTGAAAAACAGTACTGTCCTCACCCTTTGCAGGAAGTAATTTACAATGATATAACTTATGTGAAATTCATCAACAAAACTTTTGTAAAAATGTTTGTTTTTGGGGTAGAGTATTTCTAGAATTCATTTATTATTATAAATTTATATATAAATAATAATTAATATATAAAATTAATTTTGAAAGATTCATTTTGAGATAAGAGAACAAAATAAAATATGTGTTAATTTTCTGTAAAAGCTTATCAGTCATGCATTAAATTTGGTCTAAATTAATTAGAGTTTCTTATTAATTATTAAATTGTTAATTTGTAGAATGAAACCTCTATCTTTATAAGATTTCACTTTTGATTTTTATTAGCTTAAATAAAAATACGTGATTGAGACTTTAAAATTAGAGTAAATATATCAATTTCATAAATTATTTATTTTTTTGCAATGATAAGGTATTTCAAATATTATTTACATAAAACATCAATTTCAATTAATATATTAGAAAATAATATTTTAAATGCTCATTATTTATATCGATAATAAATCTCTTTCTTTGAGTATACATTAAGGCACATGAAATAAATGCTGCCATCAATTTTATTAATTGGCGGTAATCTTGAGGAACGTCTGTATAGTTTGGTATATTCGAATGTTTATTAATTAATATATTTTTAACCATTTTTTACAACTTAATACTACATGGAAGACGGAATCATATTTACTTACATAATTATTAGATGTATGCAAACAATGTTAGAAAAAATGTTAATCACGTGCTTATAAAAAAAAAGCATTTAATTTTTGCATATTGGAAACATATATTGCGACCAACAAAAATTGAAATTTAATGATTATAAGATATCTTACGCGATGCTTGTGAAATACATAAAAAATCTAAATTTCTTGAAATCGGTTGCATACTACAAGCCAAACTGTATATCCTGAACAACTCTGCTTTAGATACAAGACATTTAAAAATAGTATATTTTCATTTTGAATGTGGATAGAGAATATCAAATCAAGCATATTAATCAAATCTATAAAGAAAAATAAAAAAAAATCCGTCAAAGAATAAAGAACGAAAAACTCCATTGAATTTTTGACAATAAAGTTTATTTTGCCTATAAACGTTTTTTCAAAAAGTCACAAAAGAACTCTTAAGAAAAGCTTTCAAAAAGAAAAAAAAACGCTTTTAAAAGATTTCCATTATTTATTTATGGTTGTGTGATTTTATTACTGAATTTTTAAGTCAAAATTTTGAGGAAGTAACAGATATTTTAATAAATGTACTTCATACCCATTTCATTCAGTTATGGTCTTTGAAGTTTATAAAAAAATTAACAGCTTTTAAACTGATGAGATCGATGAATTTAGCCGTTTATTTTAATTTTTTCATCTAAACTAATCTTATAATTAAGTAATTAAGGAAGACAATTTAGACTCAACTTAAACATTTTGCTTTTAAAGAAATGTCTTAATACATATAATAATCTATAATATTAAAATAAAAGAAACAAATATTGGACAGGTTGGTTGGGTTTTATGGCGCAAGGTCCAAAAAAGGACATGCTGCGCCAAAGTTGACTATTTGGACACATTTGGATTTTTGTTATATTGCATACATACTTGAGTTGCATATTTGGACAAATATTGGACAGATTTAATACTCGAATTTGATTAATCATCAGAGTAACAGCTGAAGAAGGACATATTAGCTGTAAAACATCTTTACAGTTTTAAATATTTAAACCAAAATTGTGTTTTAAAAGTTATGCTGATACATGAATTTGACATAATGCAGTGAACAGCATAAGAACGTAAATCTGATGAAAGTTAATTTTAATGTCTACCATGTAAGTGCCGCTATGGAAGACTTTTGCAGATAATTAGGCAGATATTAACGAGTTATTAGGAAAAATTATGCAAAACTAATAAGCATTTTGAACTGACAATATGTATTCCCATTATTCAATAGTCGCTGGAATTGAACCCAGGACTTTTTTCTGAAAAATGCTGTCTTAGTAAAATTCGACCATTAGCCAAAATGTATGCATTTTTACGCAGACTAATGGTCTAGGTTTCACTTACATGTGTTATGTCAATTTTGTAAATTGATTTCCTGGAAGTTTTTCCCCATAATGAGCCGTATTCACGTGCCATACACGAGGAAATCCGGAAAACTTTCAAGTACTTATCCTGACACTTATGCATCCAAAAGACAAAAGCACAACATCCCTACAACTTGCCACTAGTGTCAAACTCGAAATCTATCGTTCTCGAGAATACTGACCTATTATTTTAGAATATAGTGTAAATCTAAATACAAATATTATAATAATTATCAGTGCAAATGAAGTTATTATTAAGCATTTTACTGGAACATGAAAAGCATTTTTGTGTGATTTTTTTACTTTAAATGAAATCTAGTTGTGGCTATCAAACTTTTAAACACTTTTACTGGTGAAATACTGGGATTTCTTTATATTGAATTGTTTGACAAAATTGTTATAAGAATGCAGAAACTAATCCAATCCTTTAACAATTAGAAATTTTATTATTTTTATTAAGTCATACATTTTATGATGGATATTTTTATTTGTAGTAAGTAACATTATAAGTAAGGTACAAAAATAGTACTTAAAATTACATATTTGTTTATAAATAGAGCTAAGATTTTACGTATTAAGGCACAATGTTTTTCTTGTGTGCCTTCTGATGGGATTTACAGGGTTGTTACTACTTTCCACGCATTTTTTTTGTTTTCAAACATATACAGTTTATTTAATATAAATTTTCAAATATTAGATAGTGATACATTTTTCATCAGATGAAATCTCCATGAGCATCGAAAAATTGTATGGTTTAATACTAATCATTAAATGTGTGTGTGATAAGAATTTGCTTAATTTTCTTTGAAACTAACATCAAAGTTATATTTACCGGAAGACTTTTGAATTACGTGACTGTAATTTTAATTCAAACTTTTACTACACCTAATCACTCGGAAGTTACTTTCATTTCCTTTTGAAGTGATGAATTGTACTTTAAAGGAAAATGAAATAAGCGTTTTAAACCAAATGAATTGATGCAAATTAAAGTCAGCCAAATAAAAATTTAAGAACAGCTTCATAATTAAAATCACGCACATTTTTCCGGAAAATCAAGATACTAATCAGGAAATTAAAACGTGCATTTTTCTAATCATAAAATGGAAAGAAATGTAATCTTACCGAATATTATATATGCTTACTGAATATCAAGAAATATATTTCTTTGATATTCAGTAAGTATAACAAGAATAGAGAAAGCGTAATAAAGTTTCAGTAAAAATAGTTTTTTGTGTCATCTTAAAAAACACTTGCAAATTTACTTTACTAAGTATTCGATTTGCACTGAATTTCGCTAATTGTTTTACGTAGATGAAAAAAATGAAAATGATTTTAGTCAGATTGCCAAATAATATAATAAACTTACGTAAATATTTCACAGATATTTCAAATATTTTTATGATTTTAAAAAAGTATATTTAATGGTAACAAATAAACTATTCTATGATGAGAATCTATAATGCGTTATCTTAAAAGCCATCTTAAAATATATTAAAAATACTTTTCGTTTATCTAGATTACAGAACAGTTTCTATTATAGTGTATAAATTATTTATTCAATATTTACTTCATAGAAATAAATTAAATTGATAGGCATTATCACGTACCTATGACTTTTATTTCTTTCTTCGTACTTTAAAATCACATAATGTAGTTTAAGAATCCTATACATGTAGAAAATAGATTTACGCAATTGTAAAAAAAATATAAAATGATTTTATTCAGATTACCCTATAATACTAAACATATGTAAGTACATAACATTTATTGAAAATATTTTAATGATTAGCAGTATATTTTTAATGGTATTAAATAATACATTTTATGATGAGAATCCATAATGAATTATCTTAAAAGCCATCTTAAAAGCATATGAAGAATGCTGCTTTGTTTATCTAATTTATAGAACAGTTTTTACTGTATTAAATAAATAATTTCATAATATTTTCTTCAAAGTAACAAATTAAATTCATTGGCCTGATCCCATATCTATGATTTCAATTTATTTTTTGTATTTTAAAATCCTAACGTAATTTAAAATTCATATACATAATCATGTACAGACTTCTATTACAAAATGTTTTATTTCTAAAAATTAATTTAAAGTTATAGAATTTTTATTTATATGCAATTGTTTAAAATCTAATTTTGATTATAAAAGGTATTTTCGTTGGCTTTTTTCACTATACATTATGCAAGTGAGTAAAATGTATTAAGGTTATCCAAAATAGAATAAAAGCTTCCCTGAAAGTCATTCTTTCAGGGAAGCTTTAGAAGAATTAGCAAGATTAGAAGAATGAATCATAATTGTGACTGTTAAATAAATTGAATACGTTAACTATCAGATTTATCTAGAGCAATACTTTTAGGTTCAAAGGTGTCTGAATGAGCATTGTACACCTTCTTTTGCATAATTTCACTACAATAAAAGCTAAAATGAGATACCTTTCTTAGTTTCATTGAGGTACATAGAGGTAGCTCGTCTCATCCTTTATCACACTGGTGCAATCGACAGGGGTATGAATAGACACCTTGTTGAAAGCTAAGGCAGTATACAACAATCCAGCCAAAACAACATCTGTGAGACAGAACTGTAGAAAGGAAACCAAACGCACTATGAATCATAATCGGATATTATTGAACCACCAGAAGGAAGGACATGTCAACAAAAATGAATACATCAATCAAAATCAGAAGTGATCAATATAATTCAAAGGTAATTGAAAAAGAAAAATAATTTATGTAAATATGCGAATGATAAATACTTCGTAACAGATGTAAATCAAAAATAAAAGTACAATAGGGCAAGGATCCTAAAGTGTGAGTTGCAAATCAATAAAAATATGAGCTTTTTTCCAACGGTTCCTGTTTGATCTCATTTTTAACCAGAAAATGAAGTTTACGTTAAGTGAACGCAGGACGAAATCTGCAACCCAGAGTGCCTCCTTAGTTGAGTGAAGCTTGGTCCTGCATAATAATTTTGATAAGTTCCATGATATCTTTGAGTCTCATCTCGTGGTTTGCAGTCTGTACCTTTGTCACCTGACATAGACATGTCTCAAACACTGACTATGGCACTTTGAAAGATTGTAACTGTTTTTTTATAGAGCAAAAATTGTTTCCATATTAAGATTGTAGCAGTCAAAATAATTACTCATTGATTTTCCGTATTCGAACTGTTCTATAATTGTTTAAGAATATGAGGTCTCAGTTTCAGACTTTATGTTACATGATCAATAACCGGAATCAATTATCATGGCACTCCTACAGTTTTTAAAGGGAAAGTCCCCTCAGCGATTTTGCGCTCCTTCACCAGCCTCTTTTTCTGTGCACCAGATATTCTCTTTTTAAGCTTGATTCTGGTCAGAGAGTCAGTCATGCTAAAGATAGCTTCCTGACTTTCACCAAAAGAAGATGGTTTGGAGGTCATTTCTACCTCCTGTGAAGGTTTCATTGCTACCCCTTCATTAGATTGTCTCTGAGTTCCCTTGTCTTTTTCAGAAAGGTCTGCTTCAGAAGTTTCTCCTGCAAAAGCAGAAATGTTTGTTATTTTCAATGTCTTTTCAGCCATATAATAACAGTAAATAATCTCAGGTAATATGACAGTCCACCCAGCATTGCCTGAGTTACTGGGCAAGGCAATTTACTCTAGAAGTTCGCCAGGCAACTAGAGGCTCCGTTAAGACACCAATACCGCGGTGCCAATTAGCCCTAGGCACGGAACGCATAACACCAGGGTTTACGGGAGCTGGTTCGCGGCCTCTTATTCAATATTCAAGGCTATCCTGTCATTCCTACAGGACTTTCGGCTATCCACCACCTGCCTACGCGCCTGGTGGCTAGCTCAAGCCCCAGAGGGGTACGCATACCCCCTGGTTCCAGGTAACGTCTCCTTACACAATGCAATTTTAACACAGAAAAATTACATTTTTCCAAGTTTTACCAAATGTTTTATTTTTCTCCATCCAAGCATCATATTAATTATCCTTTTTGAGTGTATGATTTGCATTTTATCAGAGTTAAATTAAGTTTTTCTAATAGAAATTCACTTTTGTCAAGTAGTTATAACTATCCTCAAATGGTTTGCTTTCTTTATCAACCAGTAAATATGTTTTAATTTTTGATGACTTTATTAGATATCAAATTCTTTTTTAAAATATATTTGTATTCACTTAGACACGTTTGAGCAGACACAAATTAAAGGAAATATGATTATAATGTTTTTTCAATTTATGTTTTTGTCACATTTAGATATATTTTTATGTACAAGATCTACATTCTTGTTGGTGAACATATGTTTACCAGTAGAAAAAGTATATGGATCTAACATAGAGAGCAACATACACATTAATTGTGTCTTTGATTATCATCTAATGTGTTTGATATTCGTAAAATGATATATCTATGTTATTAATCAGAGAATAATTTAGTCACATAAACGTTTTATATAATTAAAATACTATATCTTAGCTATATAAAAGTACAATAATTATTGTAAAAACAATAATTATTGTTTTTCTCGATATTTATTGTAAAAATATTTTGCATTTGCATATTTTTTTATATTTTACAGCTGCAAAAAATTAATTTTTTTAAAATTGTTAATCCATAATATTTTCTAGATTTCCAAATCCATCAATATTACTTAAAGATAATTTTTTCTTTTGCTGTAATATTTTGTGCAATAGAAAAGAAAGTCTATTGGCATAAACTGTGGGTATGGCACTTCTCTAAAGATGCTGAAAATATTGTCTGTAATAATATTTAAAAATAATTCTATAAAAATTGGAATTTTTATATTGCTGTATTTATTTTTAAATTAGCAGCTATATTTCGAATTTGTAAGTTAATTTCTGTGATGTGAAAATCTTTGTAGTCAAATACAGTTTATTACGAGATCTGTACAAAAGTCATTAAATGTCTGCATATGTAATTATTTGCTTCATGTAGAAAAGTTCTCTTTCGGTTCTCTTAACGCATGAAATATTTAGAAATCATCGTTTGTATATCGATTCTGCAATTATAGTGGGAGACATTAGGCGCTATTAGAAACTTCTAAGCCATCTTTTCAGTGCATTAAAATGTCTAAATTATGATTTTAACATTGCAGTAGATGTTACTTATGCTTCAAAATATCTTAATTATTTCACAAAATTTAACTTTTATTATGCTCACAGATGTAAAACTGCATCATTATATTGCTGTATAGTGTTTAAAATAATTTATTCATTAAAATATTCCTCTAATTTGATTTAATTTGAACTTCTTTTTATTTCGTGTTATTTGTTTTGTTGTTATGTTGTTACTTATGACACTTGGACTAATCAAGCTCACTATGCCTTGGCTGATGCGAATTTAAGTCAGTAGGGTGCGTCCTTCGTTTAATCAGAGTACCACAAACGTGAAACTACGTCTTTGATCTTCAAATCCTCCAATAGATGGCACCTCCAGAGGATCCACTCCCTTAATTTTGACATTGATCTAAAAGGGGAAGAAATTTTCTCCAGGACCATTGTACCCATGGTAAACTGCTCAACGATCGACACCACAGGACTTTCGATTCCACAGATTTAACAAGCACATATATCGCATGTACTCTGTGGGTGTTTGGTGACATTGGGAGTCAAACCTCACCCTTCCGGACGGTAGGTCGATGCCCTAACCATTAGGCTACCACATTATTTGTTATTTCAAGATTTAAAGAAAATGTTACAATACTGGCAGTTTTATTGCCTAAATTAAAACAAAGTATATGAGACCAAAGCAGATATAATAGCATTACTAATAATTCTACTCAAAAATAGTTAGACCAAGTGAGTAATGTAGATTTTAATTTCTTGAAATATATCTGGGAATTAGTTACTTAATTTCCAGTTAAAAGTCGAAACTATTTTCTTTGATTTCTACTTGATGGAGTTGATAAAACCTGTACATCTGAAGAAAACACCATATATCAATTTTTTCATGATGTCTGGTGTTTTCATTAGTGAAAGCATGGGATCACATTCAGTGACAAGTACCTTATATTCTTAATGTGCACGTTTGAATTTCAAAAACTAATATCTTCATTTTATTTTCATTTAAGGTTTTAGAAATATTACAATAGCCATTATGTTTAAGTAATTTAAGCGTCTAATCATACATTCCCATTTTCTCTGTTCAATTAAATAATGGAAATCACCGAAATGTAATCTATTTTTTCTGTATAAGGTTTATTATTTTAAATTATGTATGCTGCAGAACCAAAAATTAATTTTCTTTTGAGATGTTTATTAAGTACAATAGTTAACACTGATTGACATTTATTAATTACAAACACATTATCGTTATTATTGATGACTCTTGATTTTCTGTGTTATCCACTTATAGAAGAAAACCGTGAATTCGTTAAAATTTTGTAATTTATCTGAATATAAGGTTAGCAAATGAATTTTATTTTCCTTTACTAATTGTTAACATTGAAAGCATTTTTCTTGATATTTTGTCAATTTAATGTCACAGAAAACAATACATGATAATATTCACAAATCACAATTCCAATTTTCCTTCTTGCACTAAACTATTCGGATGTGGCTAATTAAAGTATAATTTACTAGGATAAAATAGTTCATACTTTAAAATCTAATCATAAATATTTTTATTTGCACTTGCCAGTTTGTATATTTAAATTTTCAGAATGTTCCTCGTAATAATATTTTCTTTAACTGTATGTTATGAACATAATAATATACTTTTCTTTTGTAAAGTTATTTTCTAAACACATAGATTTATTTAATGATTATGTATTTAATAAGATAGAATTTTTATTCATTTTATGTTAGGTAGTATAAAGAAAAATTGGAAGCATTTCACTTTGCTATTAAACAACTAAAACTTGTCATAGTAATCAAATTTTAGTTATGAAGACAAAAAAGTAAAAATTTATAAAAAAGAACCATTCATTTTGTGTTGAATTCATATATTTGAATAGGATAAAATTTTATCATAAACAAAACTGTTTCTGCTAAGTTGACTTTTATGATCTAAAAATTAATGTCAAATATTATAATTCCTCTTTTTTCATTCGATATTAAATTATGTTTTTCGTAATTTTAGATTAACAAAAGACAGGCTGCATTATAAAACCAAGCAAAAGTGTTTTCTATTATTATAAGCTAACAATCAATAGTCAGATTTAAATTCTGAAATGTGGTATTTATAAAAGTCTCACATCACGGAACTGAAACATCAAATTTCTTTGATAAAGAATTTGACGACGTGAAAGTAATTTTGAAAATGTTAAAGCTCAACTTTCTATTTTAAAGTATATTTCCGATGAATAGAAATTCTATTGAGATAGCTTCATTCCTTGAAAGTATGTTTGCATTGGATACAAATCCTTATGGATCTTGGTCAATATGATTAATATGAATGCATTAATATTTCCATACTTAGAACACAGATTTTTTATATAATTTCATGTGATAAGATGATATTTAGAATTTTTAATCTTGCTCTTATTATTTATTTTTGTAGGATTTAAAACAGCCATGAATTCACCGGAATGCATAGTTAGTTATAATGAAAAATTTGAAAGGTTTATCACACACAGTTTTGATAACATATGTTTGTTAATTTGTTTCATGGCATGGTGTGTTGATCACTGCAAATTTAATTTTCTTTGGATAGAAAGACAAATAGTTGTGTAACATATACTGCTAATAATTTTGAAAGTATTGGTGGACGAAATTTTATTTACAATTTTTGTTATTTCTTCTAAAATAAATTCCCAAAAAGCATTTTATAATGGAAAAACGTGAGAAAATATTAAAGTATTTCTGAAACACATTAAATTTTGTTATAAAATCTCAGACATTTTGAAAGATATTGCCTGAGAAACGTTGGCTAAAAGCAAAGTTTTTAAATTTGGGGCCTGGGCTATCTCATCAGTCACTGCTGAATGTTTATTTTCCCCTATATATATATATATATATATATATATATATATATATATATATATATATATATATAACTACAGACATACTACAGCATACATACTACAGAACAAATAAATAAATAATTTTTAGAAGGTAGTTGTTGAAATATTAAGAACATGTTTTTAAAATTCTTTAAAAATCTCCAACATCTTTATTTCTAAAATTTTACCATCTTAATGAACCCTTTACAGATATGTTTTCCTTTTTTTCTTATTTCTGTCTTTAAAAATTTTTAATTGCTAGTCTTGCGAAATTTTTCTAAAAGTTTTTCAAGTTTTTCTAATATTTCACAAAACTTCATACCAAGCTTTGCTTGAAAAGAATGTATTACATTCTCATCAAGATTTTCTTCATTTTATCTTTTATTCCTTGTTTAGTTTAAAATTAATGCTCATTTATTGCAAATAGGAGGTAAAAAAGATTTTCAATTAAGCAAGACATTGTTTTATAAATAAATGTGTGTTATAATTATAAAAAATATTATAAATTTAAATTTGGAATATCCATGTGAAAATCTATTACTTCTTAAATATTCACTTTAAAAAAGGGGGAAATTATATTAATTTAGTATATGATTTTTAAAAATTTTGATGCAGTTTATTTCATGTTGAAGATTTATTTGAACCTAAATAATTTGGTCTTGAAAAGAATTTCACAATGATGGATGATATAGGAAAAATTGCTAAGACGATTTATTGAATCATTTGCGTGTATAAACGTTCAATTTTATAGTTTTTCTCTGATTCCCATGATCATTTGCGACCACTTTTTAAAATCCCGCAGTGTTTAATGATGATACTTCAAAAGATATTTCGAAATAATAGTTTTGCATTATTTATGCTAGAAGAAATAAAAATGCATCCATAATTTCTTTACTATTTTTCCTTTTTATGTACATAACGATATTAGAAATGTCTAAATGTCTTATATTATTCGCTTTTACTTAGATTAGGGCTTACAATATTTTTGAAAATTATTAGTTACATAAATGATAAGTTGATAAATGGGGAAATAAGAATTTTGTAAAATATACAGAAGCTTTCTATTTGGTTTTGTTAGATTCATTAAATCCAATAAAACGAAAATGATTTTCAATAGAGCTATTAATGGAACATTTATTAACAAGACAGTACTTCATTGAAAAAAATAGAAACTCTAGGAATTTTATTACATAAGAAATTGCTAAATTTTTCATATTTAAGTTTCTCATACTTTTTTCTTTCGTTCCATCTTAACTTCTGTTTAGGAATACAAATCCAGGTAAATTATATTTTATGCTGTGTTGTTGTTATTAATGACACTTCGATAAGCCAAACTTGCTAGCCGACAGTTATTCGAAATTCAATTGGATGCGTCTTTCGATAAACTAGAACACTACGAAGGTAAAAGTACATCTTTGATATAAGACTCCTCCGTCAGATGGCACCACCAGAGGAATCATTCCTTCAATTTTGACTTTGATCTGGAAGAGGAGAAAAGTTTCTGCAGACTATTACAACCATGGTAATTACTTAACGACCGATCACGAGACTTTTGATTCCACAAATTTAACGAGCACGTATATCGCATATAGTCAGTGGATTGGAAATCGAACCAAGCACTTCAGGAAGGAAGGCCAATGCCTTAAGCACTAGATTACTACGGCCCTATATTTTAAATATATAGTATTGCTCCAATTATCCTAATCAATAGAAGCCAAACCCGATTCAGATAAAAAAATCTTAATCGGACTATTTTATAAAAAGGGTATTTTAAAATTAATTATTGTATATTGAAAATGGGGAGAAATAACTATATATTTTGGACTAAGAAGGGTTTTGTAAAAGGAAATACTTCTACATATTAAAGTACTTACACAATACTTTAAGATATTTAGTTTCTAGGATGAATAAGAATTTATGCACAGTGCTGTAAATGAAAGCCCTTGCTGAAAATCTTGGTCAAAGTAAGA